>JACDJE010000013.1:2868269-2882666 GCA_016647715.1 Pavo muticus | reverse complement strand
GCGGGAGGAAGCTCCGCCTCTCGCAGAGGTGTGTGGGTGCCACCTGGGACCCTCCGGGGGGCTTTTCCCTCAGGGCACGTGGCTCAGCCCCGCAAGCAGGCTGCTCACCCTCATTTCGCTCCTTCCTAGGACACTTTTTAGGAGGCTGCTTACTGCTATGTGATCAAACTGACGAGCAGCTCAGTGGAAGAAATGGGATAAGCTATTTAAATATAACCTTTGACAGGTCTTAAACTCTCAAGTATTCGATTTACAAAGGTTTTTCAGTCAGGGAGAAAACTACTTTGTTCCTTTCCCTTCGGCCATCTACCAGTAAACGGAAAGCACTCAGATATCTTTAAAGACAGATCTCCTGGCTGGCCTTGGCAGCTGCTTGCCGTAATGCCTCGTTAGCTGCAGCACCTCCGTGCTCTGCATCACATCACATTTCCAAGACAGGAATATGTTTTGCACAATCCTGTGCGTGGCAAGAACCTATTTCCCACAGTACAAGCAAATAAAGCAAGGCTAGGGCCACCTGGCCCCCATGCTGGAGGACGGGCCCAGCCTGTGCCTTGAGGCCTGTGCTTGTGACCCAAAGGTGTCCTTCCCACAGCAGGCCACTGCCACCAGCCTCCCACCACCCTCAATGTTTGAGGCACAGGATGCACTCTAGGCACTGTGGGGAGCCAAGCAGTGGAGGTGGATGGCAGCTTCATTGCAGTAGGATCTGCAGATTCAGTTGCAGACTAACCTAGCACTGGCTGCCCCTCTCACAGCTGGAGCGTGGGTGGCTGCTAAGAGCCCAGCTCAAGAAGTAGCTCTGCAGTGGGAGCCACTTCATTAGCATTCGTTCATTCGAATAGCCATCGCTGGACTGCCTACAATCAAGACAGGTTAGGAGAGCACCTGAAGTTGTAATTAAGCTACTAATATTCCCTGAACTTCGTATTTTGAAAAACCCCTTAGAAATGTTTGTTTGCATCTTTACACACCTGATTCAGCTCCTTCAGCTGTGCCTACGAAGTCCCAGGTTGTTCTGTTCCTGACAGCTTCAGCAGCACAGGACTAACCGACCATTAAACTGACCATTTCCCCAGGAAAATCGTGATGTTACCTTTGATACTGAATTTACACAGCTCCTAACAAGTAAGATTGAGGTTTGGAAAAACTAGAATCTCCAAAGGATTTCATTACTCCTCTAAGCCACTGTGCCAGAGGGCATGCGATCTCAGAACCCACAGGGCTCGGCAGGAATCTCTCTAGGTCTTGGAGACATCTGGCAGCTGGGCATGCATTGCAGAAATGCTGAAGCCTTTAGAAAAAAATGTTACACTGAATCAGCAAGTACACAGTAGTAGGAGCAAGAGGACACAGGGTGAGGAGGAAAATCTGTATATCTTCTGGATTTCCATGAAGTGCCTGCATTTTGTGTTGCATTCTTTCCCCTATTCATTCATTCATTTTTTGTGGGGAAAAAAAAAACTGGTCCAGCCTCTGATTTCCTAGCTCAGATAATCAAACTGTCCCACAAATTCCGTGCCAAAGCTATCATTTTAGCTAGGTTGAGGTTAGAACTACCTTGCCATCACATTGCAAATAAGTAAAATATTACATCAAACACAAGATTTCTTGTTTATCATCTTCTACCTCCTTTAGTCTTTCTTCCCACCACAAAATATGATTCCAGCTCGTGATGTGATGCTTTCACCACAGAGCAGGGGGATGCTCTGTTAGTGTTTCACTGCAACTATTTTGAATTCTATACTCATTTCTTTGCTGGTAAGTTCTGCAAGTAGCACGAAGTGGGAAGCAAGGCCCCACCTGAGGTAGCACACACACATCGTCTTTCTGATTCATTTTTAGATGGATGAGACCTCTTTTTCTTCTTTTTTTTTTTTTTTTTAAGCTGAAAATTCAGGTTGCTTAATCAGCTCGTTTGCTAAAGCCTATTGGACAGAAATTAATATGTGACGTTTCAAGTAAGGCTAACATGATCAGCAAACTATGACCTCTTACTATCCATTAGAGGGCACATTCAGCTCTATATTACTACTATGCTCTCTCAGTATGTTGTTTTTTTCCCCGAGAAAGCCCCTAGTTCATCCTCTAGCTGCAGAGCCTTAAGCTGCTGTTCCACCGTCCCTTTGAACAGCTGTTCCAAAACAAAGCACATATTTGCCTTCACCTAAACCATGCCCATTTGTCACCCACTCGAACTGAAAACCGTCCTGACAGGAAAACCCAGCACCAGTGGTAAATGAGGAAATCCAGCTGAGACCTCTATTTTCGGCAGCAATTCGTACAATAGCATTTATAGCAGTGCAAAGTTATACCAAACTACCAACAGCCCTGAAAATTAAAAGAACATTGGATCTTAAAATTGAGTTCCATTTGCATAATACCATATAGATTTCATGACCCTGTCCAAATGAAATAAATTACTTGATAGGATAACAAAGTAAAGAAGGTAGTGCACAGGTTAGTCTGCCATACAGACATTTAAAAAGATACATCACACAAAATCAATGAAGCATTAATTAATCCACAAATTCTTACCCCCAGAGTTTACAGGCTGAAGCCCCAGTCTAACTATCACATACATGGGTGCTTAGTTACTTCTGATTAACACTACTTGTTATGTTATGGAAAGAGCAATGAGGAGCAGAAGTCATGCCTTAAAACAAAGGTGAGTCCAGAGTATAAGAAATACATGCATGACTTCCAAAAAGGAATTTGGGAAAACATCTGGGCATCTAACTGAAACTGTTAAGTCTATTTCTGCAACTCATTTTAGCCAAGGTGCTCCAGACATTGCTGCGTTTCAGCCTGAGGGTCCTAAGGTCTGATTATTTCTGCTCTCTAAAATTAAATGAAATTTCTAACTCAGAGAAATAACCCAGTTGTGCAGCAGACTGTAGGTCTGAGAACTGAGGAATGTTAGTGCTCTCAAACAGCCATAATAAATTTGTCAAAAATTAAGTACGGACTTACCCAATTATGGAATTACTGAATTTCCTCCAGACTTTTTATGGGGAATAAATACAGAAAGATAACTATGAAATCCTATGTTCTGAGTGGATATTTCTCAAAATAAAACTGATGAGAGAGTACACAGCCAGTCTTTTATTTATATGTGTAGCATTTGGAGTGTGGGCTAACAGGAAAGTACTGTTCCTTCTTAGAACTGCTCAAAAGGGCATAGAAAATTTTTCCCTATTTGGACAGTATGTCAATCTTCATTTATTTCAGCAGGAGCTGACACACAGTCCTTCCAGATTTAGAAAGAGAAAATAAAAATAGAAGCGTCCTGACTGTAGGTGTACTTAGCCAAACCTCTTGGCTCAACCCAGTCCTGCCCGTGTGGTCTTCCTCAGTCTCAGATTAGAGGCAGTGACCAAAAGAAGTGTTATTACTCAGAGGAGAAAAATAAATTATCTGCATTTTCTTTGGTTCCACGTTTGGTAGGCTTTTTGTTAACATTTTAATGCTGTATTTTAGTTTTCTTTGGATTTGCTGTGCATGGGTCAATATAAATTAAGGCAAATGAAAGAAAATTAGACACAGCTTGCTTAAATTCTAAGAAAATGCAGGGGCTTTCACCAAGTAATTGCAATTAAGGTTTCTGTTTGCATGCCCTGAGAGATGCCTAGGAACCCATAGTTCCTGGGTGAATGTTTTTTCTTAAGAAATAAGGAACACAGCAGGCTCCTTGCATTTTAGGCAGTGCAAGGTTTGTAGGCTCTCTGTAGGCAATGTAGGCACTACCATGTTAAGTTATGTGTGCAGACTGGGAGAACTCCTTGAGAGAAACCCTGCAGAGATGGATTTGGGGTTTCTAGTGGCAAAAAGCTTGACATGAGCCAGTAGTATGTGCTTACAGCCCAGATGCATCCTGAACTGCATTAAAAGAGGGGTGGCCAGCAGGATGAGGGAGGTGACTCTCCCCCTCTACCAGTGAGGCGCCATCTAGAGTACTGCATCCAGGTCTGGATCCCTCACCACAAGATAGGCATGGAGCTGTTGGAGAGGGCCCAGAGAAGGCTATGAAGATGAACAGGACTGGAGTACCTATCCTATGAAGACAGACTGAGAGAGCTAGGGTTGTTCATCCTGGGGAAGAGAAGACTCCAGGGAGACCTCATTTTGGTTTTTCAGTACTTGAGGGGAGCTTATAAACAGAAGGGAGACTGACTTTTTACATGGGCAGATAATGCTAGGACAGGGGGGAATGGTTTTAGAATAAAAGAGGGGAGATTAGGTGGTAGGAGAAAATTCTTCACTCAGAAGGTGGTGAGGCATGGAAACAAGCTGCACAGAGAAGCTGTGGATGCACCATCCCTGGGAGCATTCAAGGCCAGGTTGGATGGGCCCCCAAGCAACCTGGTCTAGTGAAAGGTGCCTGGGCCCACAGGCGCAGGGGATGGAACAAGGTGGTCTTTAAGGTCCTTTGCAGTCCAAGGCATTCTGTGATTCAGATTCTATAAGCTGCTGCCTATAATTATCTCTCAACTGTGGTTCAGTAACTCACGATTTAACAATATTTTAAAAAGCTACCAGAATGTAGAATCAAATCCTACATTTTCATAATACACTGTGCAAAAATACAAAAACAAAACCTAGCTGTTTTAGGCTTAGATTTGGAAAAAATACTCTCAGTTAGGAACATGCTTGTGCCAGCTATCTTCCAACTCTTCTCCCTACTTTGGTCTTAGGACATTCACTTTCAGCCACTGCCATCGGTCCTAAACACTATTAGCTTTCTGAACAACCTTTGGATTCTACAATACAACAATTTCTAAGAGTCAAATATAAAAAAGACTTCCTAAGTAAGAAAGAGTCCTCAAATTATAAGACATAGCCTAAATTCTGTAGCTTCATTTGAAAAGCAGAACAATCTCAAAAAAAAAAACCCACATTGTTTTTCATCTGGACAGAAGCATTCTGTGAGGCTGACTGGTAAACAGACTGCTAGATTCTTGCTTACAGTAGCCTCTCCAAGAAATGCGTTTCAGAGTGCCCAGTGAGTTTCTCACACAGGGCTTGTATTTCATTGCTTCTGCCTTACATGTACTAAGAACTTCTGTTTTGGAGTTAAATATTTCATAAAGCTGATGTCTTGCCTCCCATCTTTACAGACCTCTTTTGTTGCTTGCAGGATTTCAGTTTAAGAAGGCCTGTCAACAGACAGAAGCCAACACCCTCCACCCCCATTCCCACACCAGGAAAGCAGAAACAAACAAAACAAAACAAATTTAAAAAAGAAAAATGAAGGAAGAAAAACCCACGTCACTTCATTTCATAGTCTTACTGAACCCAACTTTTCACCAAGTATTTCCCACTTCCTGACTTTCTGTGGAGTACCCACAGCGTTTGCTTTCTATGCAGTTAGAACTTTGTTTCACTTTTCTGAAAAGAAATTCACAACTTTATAAGTAGCTCAGTACAACCTTCCTATTATTATGTACAATGAGATAAGTGATTTTCTCATTCTAAGTAACATCTTCCTGCTATCTTTTACAGCTGGACTCACAAAAAAATCCTAATTTTCTAAGTTTGATTGTATCTTAATGACATTATTTCCAGGGTCTTTATCAGCACTGGACTCATACCTAGTCCCAGTGACTGATACCAGGTGACCCTGATGTCTGATGTGCTGTTGTTTTTTGTTATCACTTGGATACCTACTGTGAGGATCTTTTTAGTGCCTCATCTAATGCTGGTTAATGTTTTTTTGTGATGTATTCAGCTCAAGCACTGCCAGGTACAATATTCATAAGCTCAAATTACAGATGTTCAGACAGGAATACAGATGCTCTATAAAATTCAAAGCATTTAAACAAATAGAGAGGAGTTTCTTTGTGTGCTTCCACTGATTATTGTGAGGCAAAGGCAAGTAACACCAGTTAGCTGATACAAAAGCTTCTGTGTAAAGTCACATGGTGAAATATCAGAGCATTCTTTAAAAGAATGCACGACAATATCCAAATCTAACTTCAGTTACTTGACCAAGATACAGCATATGGCACATCGTGAGGCAAAGATGGGGAATGAGAGGATGGGCTGGGACATATACCGATTAGAAGTGGTAAAACAGCAGAAACATTGTCTACCAAAGATGGCTTTGGCAGTATTGCAGCATCTTTAGGGAACAGATCTCTAGTGGTGTGCTTAGAGCACAACTCTGAAACCTGGATCCTCTCTTTGTTGTTTCAGAGCACTGGATAGCTAATACAAGAAGACCACATAACAGGCTGCCAGACTGTAACACTTTTCAGGTTTTCATTAGGCAAACTCTTAATCCAATGATAAGAGCCACCTTTATTAAAAAGGATGCAGTGAAGATGAAAGATAATAAACTACATATAAACAAACTGGAACATCTTCTGCTCCAACAGAAGAGTATTTCATACATTGGTTGAGAGTGAATCTGAAGTGGGTATTTTTCTAAAACTTGTTGTCAAAACCCAACTGTAGGAAAGGTCCTAGGAGTATCCAGCATTTTCACCCTCAAGTTCTTTAAGCGCAGTGTTCTGTTTTAGCTCTTGCTTTAACAAGCACTCCAGTAGGAAGGATGGAATCTGAGGAATCTTCCCAATGACAATTTTTCCCAGCGTAGATTGACCCCAACTGTATTTACCCATATCTTCAAATGTAAGATTTCAGTTCTGTAATTATATATAGCTGCCTCAAACCAGAGAAGAGGAATTGTTATTCTTGAAAGCATTGTATACTACAACCTGAAGAGATCCAGACACAGCTACATCAATTAGTTTTCTTTAACACAATAGAGACTTAGGAAAACCATTTTTACTCCTAGGAAATCTAGTGAGATGGTATTAGAATATTTTTCCCATTTAAAAAAAAGTAATTCCTACACATTTCAGAAAAAGAACTGAAAATCATGTTTACATGGCTTGCACCTCCAACTTACATTCTCAAAATGGAGCCTCTTGCTCATCCTTCCTAACCTGCCTACCTGAACTACAGATCACTGCACCAGGCAAACAGTAGTTACAGTAGGAAACAATATGATGCATCAATAGCAGTATTATTTTGGAATCTACGTGGTCCAGACACACTGGCCTCCAGTATCCAGCACAGCTCCATGACACACGGAGTTCTACATAATACTATATATTAGTCTACAGAAACCATGGGGGAAAAAGAAGGCAAACCAACTAACCAACCTCTTGTAATACTTGTAGTACATGAGGACCCTTCTTTTGGTCATACACAGTAAGTACTATGTTCCAGGTTTTCTTTGTTTGCCAGGTAGGATAAGCTATCGAGAACAAAATTTAGCAGGAGGTGCCACCATGCTCTAGCATTACATGTTTAATATTAGAGTCCAAGGCCTGAGACATACAGCAAAACAAGCTGCTGCTACTTGTTGTTGCACCACTCTTAACAGGTTCTCTCAGATATTGATACATCATTTTCTCAAATGAGGTCTTAAGCGGTAAATGAGGATCTTTCAGATCTCTCAAGATTATTCCTACAATGACTCCATGTAGGGGCTCTGTCACTTTTTAAGTAGCTGGGTAGCTGGGTAGTACAGTTACAGTACTGTTACCTAGTTTCTTCATGCTGTATTAGTAATGTTTCCCTAATTAACCCTTCCTTGTTTTTCCTTATGTTGGTTACATTCGTATGAATCCTTATTAAACAACAATCTGCAGGGCGAGGAGATTCTCTCTCTTTCAGGATTAAGCACACAGCACAGTAGCATAGACCATAGTTTTTCATTCTAGTACATGTTAAAAAATATTTCTCTCCAAGAAGCGAGTCAGCGGTATTAAAAACTGCAAGGGAAAAGCCATAGAATGAAAAATTCTAGGCAGAAAGCTTGAGGGAGGAAGGGAGCTCTGGAGCTTATCAGGTCCAACCCCCTGCTCAAGCAGTACTGCCTACAGCCAATTGCCCAAGATCAAATCATTCCCAGTATGTTCCTTTTGCACTGTTGCATGTCAGAAATGAAAGGACAGAAAAATAGGAGACAGCATAAACTTTATTAACTCACAGCAAATGGTCACCTCTTTGGGTTCAACAGCAGTAAGTCTAGCATACAGTTCACTAAGTGCACGAAATCAGTGAAATCCAAACACACCTTGTTTTTTTGTTTGTTTGTTTGTCTGTTCTAAAAAACAAAGCACCAGAAAAGTCAGACATCCCATTGCCATGCAGTGCAGGAGAAGCAAAGGCATTTCTTATGGAAGTTCAACATCTTTAAGCATCTATTTGGTGAAATTAATCTGGCTGCATTTCACTGGGCCAGAACAATTAGTATGTTGGTTTTTTTTCTGTGGGAAAATAATCTTAAAATTAGGCTCTATAGCCAAATTATTTGCACAGAGAAGCTGCCACTTCAGCCACGCACATGGGCTATTAATGCAGAGACTGAGAATCTTCACTGACAACACAAAGTGTCAGCGTTCAAAGACATACCTGATGGCTGTTACCAGAACTTACTTTGACGAGGGTATGGGAAAATACGAACCATTAAACCATGACTGTAAACCGACTGAAGTCCTGCTGTCCCAGGTCTATGTACCATAATGTTAAGCCAGCTAAACTCAGGCTTTTCCCACTGTGCATCATGATGTCAAGCTGAACCCAGGACCCTTTTTACTGCCTGTAAATGAGACAGCTTAACAGATATCTAGGTTACCTGCACAGAAATATTGAGTCTGAAACACTAAGCAGGAACACCTGGCAATAAAAAGAGGATATATGGACTTATTTTTTTGTTTTTCTATTAAAATTAAAAAGTCAGCACACATTGCCAGTGGAACTCACTACAGCAAGTCACTGAAAAGAAGAATCTACAAATACACAAAGCTGGAACAGATACGTTCACAGTGTACCTAAAGGATTTGAAAATGTAATTACCATTTCATTCAAAAGATATCAAGCTTTATGCTTCAGAGCTTTAGTAAATCTTTAGAAGACCAAAAATAGGCTTCTTGCCAAGAAGGAATGCAGATTATGGCATCAGCTCCAAAATTAATTCCTCTGCAGCCTTTGTTTTTAGTAGTTGTCAGGATTAAGAAAAATGACAAGATGGACACAGTACTAATCCATTAAGCTAGTTCTTAGATAAGCCATCCCGAAGTGCGGTATGTGGTTTCAAAATACCACTTGTTACTGAGTGCCAGGTCCAAACAGTCCCGGCTCCATTCAGCCACCACCATCCTTCCACACAGTGTAAGTCTCCAATCTCAGCAAAGGTTTCAAGAGAGCATGACTTGGCCAGCTGCTGGCAGGTATTCCAACCCAGCATCCACAACTGCTGAAGTTATTAGACTTCTCAAAACTGCAACAGCATTTTTTCCATTTCCCACAGAGAAGCTACCGCCTGTCCTCATTCAGACAGCCATTCCCTGGGATACTGAACTCCAGAGTAATTTTGTCCAGGTACAGAGAGCAGATCACTTATGAAACCTGTAGTGGGAAGGCAGCGCAACAGAAATAAAGCAAACAAAGCTGAATTCCCAAATCTCAGCTGGGAGGTATTAACAGCATTGTCAGTTAGCAAATGCTTTATTGTTGCATTTCATTGATCAGTTATAGAACAAAGTTAACTCCTGCTCTGCTTCCTGATTTCAGCCTTAATAAAAACATTCCTATTGGAACTCAGAAACATCAGTAAGTGTCCCACTTGGGAATGATGGCTTTATTTTCCAGGGCTGCAGAAACCTTGCACAATCTTCTAGCAGTTTCACTACAGCACAAAGTCTCTGGAAAATTTGAGAACATTACATGGAACAGAGCAACATCCACCAGTCTAAAGAAACGAATAGATCCCACCTTATCCAATTCCAAGACCCCACTTACCATCCAGCTGGCTGAGTTGTGTTTAATACAAAAGAAACACAGTACTTAACAAGTAACACCTATATATTTTCCAGCAGAACAGACTTCAAGCAGTGTAATTTATCTGAAATTACCTTGATTCCAAGCATGCTTTTCTTAATGTACTTAGGGAGACAAAGTGCATACTTTTCTTTATGAAGAATGCATACAGAAAGAAATTATAAATCTCTGCATTAAAGCACAAGTTTCCAGGCTAGATTTCACTGAAAGGGTTTGTGGTGATACTATTTCCTCTGTATCATTCAACACACTTTATATATTCACGAATTTTCTGAAGAATCAACACAAAATAATTTGACCTGTTTCAAGAGATCTATAAGAGATCTTAGACAGTATTAAGTGACATTCCCAAGCTGGGGGAATGTCAGGATGCTCTCCCAAAAATAAAATAAAAAATTAAAAAGAGAGAGAGAACAAACCCAAAGGGTTTGTGACTAGATGACAAAAAGGTCAATCATGTGATCTGCAGTACTTTTGATATGCTAGAAATTTCATAGATGAGATGGTCAAGAAGCTGGACATCAGCCAGCAGTGCACGCTTGCAGTCGGAAGGCCAACTGTGTTCTGGGCTGCATTAAAAAAGGGGTGGTAGAGGGAGTGATTTTCCCCCTCTACTCAGCTCTTGTGAGGCCCCATTTGGAGTACTGCGCCCCCAGCACAGGAAGGACGTGGAGCTCTTGTAGCGGGTCCAGAGGAGGGCCACTAAGATGATCAGAGGGCTGGAGCACCTCTCCTATGAGGAAAGCTTGAGGGAACTGGGCTTGTTTAGCCTGGAAAAAAGAAGACTCTGAGGAGACCTCATTTTGGCCTTCCAATACTTGAAGGGAGCGTATAAACAGGAAGGGGAACGGCTGTTTATGAGGGTGGACAGTGATAGGACAAGGGGGAATGGTTTTAAACTGAGACAGAGGAGGTTTAGGTTAGATACTAGGAGGAAGTTTTTCACACAGAGGGTGGTGACGCACTGGAACAGGTTGCCCAAGGAGGCTGTGGATGCCCCATCCCTGGAGGCACTTAAGGCCAGGCTGGATGTGGCTCTGGGCAGCCTGGTCTAGAGGTTGGTGACCCTGCACATAGCAGGGGGGTTGAAACTAGATGATCATTGTGGTCCTTTTCAACCCAGGCCATTCTATGATTCTATGACATAGTAAAATAGACATGTGAAAGCATCCAGTGGTTTAAGAAATTATTTTGTTCTGAATATCTAGTCCTCACTTTCCCACCACGTACCTCCATGCAGTTAATGTCCTCATTATCCCTCTGTGCAAGGACACCTTCACAAATTGCAGCAGCTCGCAGCCCACAAGCCTGATCATAAACCAAAAACAAATTCTCAGAACCTACTCTAACAAACAGGGCTACAGGAGGCCTCAACCCACTGTGGAACAACCTCAGAAGCCGCATGGGTTAGAAGATCAGTTAATTCACGGACAAGGAATACAATTTCCCTTTGATCTTTCACTTCTGCTAATGCCTTTTAGCAACACCGTTAAAAGGTGGAAGCAAGGACACCTTCCTCTTTCGTAACTTTTCTCCATTCCTCAGTTCCCTTTCCTCCCTGCCGCAATTCACTTTGTACTCCAGCAGTCCAGTCAAACTATGGTTTTGGATGCAGGAAGAAATGTTTCACCTCCAAGGTTCAAAAACTGCCCCGCTCATAAAAAATAATCTCCAGACAGTAGAAACATTAGCATTTAAAACTTTTAGTAGTTCTGGTTTGGGAGAGGACAAAAGGAGGCTCAAGTTGTATCTTCTGAAGGCTTTGGCTCGATCGCCCTGCTGTCTTCTGTGGCTTGTGCTTAGAAAGAGTAAGGAAATACAGGACAAATAGTAGTCTTAAGCACTCCTTATGCAGAAAAAAATCCCTCGTTGCAGGCATTTGCTAACTATGAAGTGGCAATGTGGGGAATCTGTGTCCTCCTCACAGGACTTCCAAAATGTAGTTTTAACACTTGCCATTAAGAGCAAACTCTTAAGACAATCCCCCTCTCAACCTTTCTTCCTTTCAAGTTCCCTTCAGAATGTTTGCTGACGAGTCTCTCTTCCTGAAAGCTGTATGAACTCATTAAAACTTTCAGTGTCTTTATCAGTCAAGAGAACTGATGGACATACACAGCCATAATGCCATACACATGCCTAAATCTCACATCCTTTGAAAGTAACGCTAAAGAAAACTCAAACAGTCAGTTCTGGAAGGACCAGAGTTAAAGCCAACCAGCTTCCTGCAAGTCTTTTTTTTAATTCATTTAAAAACTGCAAATCCTGGTTGAAGATTTTCCTGTGGTTCTGGTACTTGTAAGTGCTTTCCCTTTCAGTAGCCCTTCTGTGCATGTTAAAATAGGAGATGGCATGGCAACTTTTTGCTCAGTTGCTGAGGCACTTGAAGGTACTCAGCCATATTCACAAAGTTCGTAGGAGCTTCAAAACCACCACTTTGTCCAGAGGAGGGCCACAAAACCGATCCAAGGGATGGAAGACCTCTCCTACAAGGACAGGCTGAGAGAGATGGAGCTGTTCAACCTGGAGAAGAGAAGGCTCCGGAGAGACCTGAGAGCCGCCTTTCAGTATCTAAAGGGGGGCTTTAAGAAAGAAGGAGACAGACTCTTCAGCAGGGCCTGCTGTGATAGAACAAGGGGAAATGGCTCCAAACGAAAAGAGAGGAGATTTAGATTGGATATTGGGAAGAAGTTTTTTTACAGTGAGCGGGTGAGGCACTGGCACAGGCTGCCCACAGAGATAGTAGATGTCCCATCCCTGGAGATGCTCAAGGTCAGGTTGGGGGGGCTCTGAGAACCTGATGGAGCTGTAGGTGTCCCCTGTTCAGGGGATTTGGACTGGATGACCTTTAAGTGTCCTGTCCAACCCAAACAATTCTACAGTTCTATGATTTCTTTGTTAATTTTGGTGGAATATGCAAACAATTCAGAAATTTCTGGGATATGGAAAATTAGAGACGCAGAGTGAGATCACAAACCAATCACATGGAAACTGTCTTGAAGAAATAAGACAACGTCTTGAACAGCAAAATTCAGCCCTTCCGTGCACAGGGCAGCCCTTTCTGCCATTAGTTTTTCCTCAGCAGTAATTGGTTCTTCCACATTCTCCACAGCTCTTCCAAGAATAGCTACAGCATGTTGAGGAATATGGCTTTTCTCATCTTCGGGTTATTGCTTTCTTCTATTTTTTTCACACTTACAATTCCAAAGGGGCTTCCTACTTCTTCCTACTACAGTCAGATGGAGATAACAGTAAGCACACAGGAGTCACGGATTTATTTTCCTCTCCTTCATGATGCTCAGTTTCCAAAAGCTCTCACAAAAAAACAGTTCTCAGACCACTGTACTCCCAGAACTTCACACTATTTTTCTGCCATACATACCCATAAATCAGACCTTCTTCACAGGTTCAGAATCTGACCATACTGGGCTGAGTTCCAGACGAGCATCAGCAGACAGCTCCCTGCAGACGTGGCAACCTACACCATGCTGCAGCCCTAGCGTAAAGTGCTCCGGACACTCCGTCATTCCTCCCTAACCTCGCTGCATGACAGCATCGCTCCAGCTAACACTCCTTAGCAAGAGCGAAAAATGGAAGAGCTCAGGCAGGGAGCTGTCGGGGAGTGCTGGACAGGAAGGGCTGAGATGTGACACAGCAGAACACAGGCTGTGCTGCGTGCGAACAGGGGCTTGACTGCGACACACAGCAGCGGCAACCTCAACTTATGCCTTTTTCGTTTTGCTCTTTTTTTTTTTCCACCTTGGGAAATCAAACTATAACCGCACCGTTAAGAATACCATTAACATATATTTAGAATACGGCCACAGCGATGTATATTTGTGCAGAAACCAACGGGGGCTGCTGACACATTCCCAGACCCGACGTGTTCGCTGCCACGTCTGCGAGCAGGGCTCTCTCTGGAGGTGCTCTCAGCAGCTTATCCTTAAGACCTGCGCGGTTTTGACACGAAGCGGATACCGTATTCTGAGACAGCATTGAAAACATACGTACGTACGTACGTACATACATACATACATACATACATACACAAACAAACGCGCAGTTTGAAGAGAGAAGGCAGCGCGTCCCACCGCCATCCACCTGGAGCTGGCGCAGCGCGGCATCCCTGCCTGCCGCCCATCTCCTATCAGCCCGACGCGACCCGGCTGAAGCACCGAAGCAGAGGGCGGCCCTGCAGCGCTGCCCACATCCGCCCGGCGGCTCACACCGCATTACCACCTCTCCGTCACATCTCCGCCGCCGTAATGGCGACCGGAGGCCTGGGCTCTCAGCCGCGGCACTCTACCTCCCTCGCGGGATCCCTGCGCCTCCAGAAAGTAGTCCCCACCCCACCTCTGCCCCCCGCCCACGGGGGAGCCCCGCGGCGCGCACAACCAGAGTCCCATCGGTGCCAGTGGAATCCTTCCGCCGCCGCTCCGCTGGGGCTCTGCTGGCATCCCCGCCCCTCGGCTAGATCCGGCCGGGCCGGCGCGGAGGGATCCCCGGGGCCGCGCCGCGCCGGGGGAGGGGGCCGCGGTGCTGGGG
>JACDJE010000013.1:2745485-2867616 GCA_016647715.1 Pavo muticus | reverse complement strand
AATAATTTATTTCTCCTTTTTTCTTTCCAGTATTTTTCCCCCCCTCCTTGTGTCTGCGGGGATGCGCGTGGCGCGGGGTTGGGAGGGGTGGTGAGGTCGGGTGGGTTGGTGATTTCCCTCCTGCTTTGTGCATCTGCTCGGGGTGAGCCCCGAGCGCGGCCCCCTCCTGTCCGCCGCCCGCTCGGGGCGCCGCGGGGCCGGGGGATGCTCGGCTGAACCGCTGACTTCGCTGCTCTCCGAACAGGCTCTGCGGGTGTCAGATGATTTCCCACCGGAAGAGGATTGGGCCGCAGCTCCTCGCAGTGCCTCCTTGGCCCCAGCCCCTGCGCTGGGCGCGGGTCCCCGCAGGCCACGGGCGGGGGGATGGATGCGGGCCGGGCGCGGGGAATGCCCTTCCCCGAGAGCAGCGCCTGCCCGGGGCCTTTGTTAATGGGGCCCGCCGCCCGCACCTCTCCTTTTAACGCTGCCTCCGTGGAAATAAATAAAAATGATCACCTCTGATGTGCAGCCTGGGCTTGCTTTTCCTACAGGCCACCTGGAAAAATGCACGGCCTTCCTTTCGCCTTTGGTTAACTCTTCTAGAAGAGGCATATAGCATTGTTCTGAGTGCGCAAACCCCGATCCTTGGGCTGAGCAGATGGTAACTCCTTTGGAACAGCAAAATTTTACATTGCACAGAAAACTTCACAGTGTGTAAAAGTAGGATGCATCCTTACTGTGTTACCGAATTGAAGAGCTCTCAGCAAAATCTCATTCTCTCTCCTACTTGCTTTCTGCTGGCTCTTGGGGCAGCATCTCTGAGGGATGCTGGGCACAAAGCTGTGCTCTTGTTGTCCTCTCGCATATACACCTGCATTATTATTATCGGTGTGTTTGTTTTTGTTTTATTTTAATGTAGCAAATGATGCATTGGATGTTCCATCGTACTTGTGGGTTTGCATAAATGGATGTAGGCACTATTTCTAATTTACTCACTTCCATGATTTTTCCTCCTGCAGTTCCTCTGAGGCCCTTTTTCCTGAGGGTCTCCCCACTATGCTGGGATATGTGTTTGGTTACCTGATTTCAAATGCTTCTTTAACAAGGTAGTTGCAGTGCAGGAGTCCATCTCAGATAGAACTGGGTGGTGTCAAAGCCCACAGAACTCTGAGCAGAACCAACGGGGAGCCTTTTGGCCTCGCTTTGTCAGTTTGTAAATGTCAGTGAGAGATGCTTTGCAACAATGTGTTGAGGAAGAAAACATTCATGGTTAAGTTGTGGCAGTATTATAGGTGAGCTCAGGTTGGACAACAGTTGAAGATCATTTGTTTAAAAAAGAGGTTAATCAGATGTTTGCCGGTCTTTTGAGGTAAGAAGTGGCTGAAAGCAGCAGATGGGAGAAGCTGAAATGTGCTCTTCCCATGTTCTACCCATCACCCCTTTGCAGAGGCAAGCCTTCAGCCAGAGCTGTCGTGGGAACGGCACTTGGAATCATCACTAGATGTAACAGCAGTGAGATCTGTTTACTTGCTGTGATAAATGCTGTTAATTAAAATAAAGCCCCTAGATCCCCTCACCTAATTTGCTGAGTTAATAAAATATCTCCTGTGCCCCAGGTTTTTCTCTCCTCCTGTTGGTTTTCCTGTAGTACTTCATGTTCCCTAGGCAAAACATTCTGCTTTCTGACCCACCCATCTATGTAGCAAGGTATCACAGAGCTGTGCCCTCACTGGGGGCTGTCCGATTCTTTTCTTAGGGAAAGAGCCATGGAGAACGCCACTGCTGGAAAGGTGCTGAACTGTTGCGTGACCTCTGTGATATGGCTTCCTGAGGAGTTTTAGAATCAGTGAAGAATCAGTGCTGTCCTGACTCAGGCAGGCCGTGGTACAAAGAGAGTTCACAAAGGCTTTAGCATGAGCTCTGCTTACTTAGTGCTGAAATGCTGCTTTCCCATTTACCCTGTTCTTGAGGGGTGAGTGGAGAAGAATGTGTTGGAGCATTTAGGGTTGCTTATGGATTTCATTTCATTGTACATCCTTACAATTTTTCTTCTTCTAACCTTCCTATATAAAAATGGCATCTGTTAGATTGAAGTAATGGAATAGCATGGTGAAGTACGTAGAATTTGCATCTTGTTCTATGTCATCTGTCCTCACAGTCCCCAGTTTATTTTTTTTAAGATGTCCAGTCCTTGGGTTTTAAAGTGAAATTACCAGACACCCCCCAATGCCATTAGTAAGTCATGTATGTTTCCAGATACTCATTTTATTCTCAGTACTTATAGTCACGTACAGAGCAGTGTTTTCCAAACACACCTGACTTCTGCTAATGCTAAACTGCAGTGCACCTGCTGTCAGTCTGGTGCTGCGGTTGCTCCCTTACAGAAGCCGTAGGGAGTGCTTACTGTCATCTCCAGCCACCGCTGTTTCCTGACAGCATTGGCAGCAGCCGAAGTGCAGAAACCTTCTCCAAAGTAGCTCAGTGTGGTTGGGGAGGGGAGGCTTGTGTCTGAGATGTAGCTAATGGGTTTTGTCTTCCCTACTGGCATATGCTTCTGCTCTTCTCACCTGCTGTGGGCAAGGTGCTGCCTGGTATTTCTACCTCTGCCCATAATGAGCAAGTCACCTTTGGGAAGTAGTTCAGCCTTTATTTAGGAGTGGAAGAGTGCTTCTCACTCAAACACTTGGGCACAAAGGACAAGAAGTGGTTCTCACAAAGAAAGACCCTGGTCTTGCTTATGGAGGTGGAGGGATCCCAGTATGGCGGCCATGGATACTCAGGGCTGAGGACAGGATGCCTTTGCACAAGTACAACCTACCTGTGTGCATGCTGTTTGGCCTTTGCCACCCTTCGCTTTCCCTTTGGCAGTGTGGAGATGCCATCTGGGAGGAGCAGTTGGCTGGGTCCTACTGAACCTGAAAGGGCTGCCTGCTGGGGCTGCTTGTTGGCTGCTTCCTGCAGGCACAGATGACAGGGCTCAGGACGTAGGTTGTTAATCTTACTACTTGAGTATTCAATAGCTGACAGCGTCCTTGACATAAACAGGTCTGCAGGTGTCTGTCAGGATTATTACTTTATTTTCTTCAGGGAAAACTGAGGGTCTGCTCACATTAAGTTTAGGCATTTGATATACACGAGCAGAGAGCCTGATAAACAGATGTATTCTCTAGTGGTCATCCTAGTTTCTACTTTTAGAGAGTGGGATACAGGGCAACAATCATTCTTTTCTGATAGCAAACAACCGGATGAAGAGGTGGTGCAATGGTGACATGTTTGCATCACTCTTTGTGAGAATATTGCTTTTCTAATGACTAAAAATTTCATACTTTCTTTTTCTGAACTAGGATGTTATATTAGAGTATTTGCTCTTATGCTGGACTTGGAAAGGTTGGGGTTTTTTTTGGTGTTATGCTTTGAAACGGATGCTTTGTGGATTCTGTGTACATTCTTAAACTTATTGCAGTTACTCGTATGTGGTTCAGCAGACTCAGGAGTTCTTTCAGTGCTTCTCATTGAAGTGTTTTTGAGTTTACAATTGTAATGGATCTAAAGACTGCAAAGAAGATAGCAGCTACACAACTCTGCCAAACTAAAGAGTGAAGAACAACAAAGCTTAGTATATGATTAGAAGGCACCAAGTAGTTATCATTTTTTGCTTTGTTTCTCAACAAGATGCAGGATCTAAATATCAAGGGTGAAAGCTTAAAGTGGAGTGAAAAATTATTTATTTGAGAAAGTAAGTCTGCCCTTCTCCAGGAAAGATGAGAGTGAGGTTCCTCCGAGGTGCTTCCTCAAGGAGCTCATGCGGACAGTGGTGTTAAAGCTCCAGTTGAGTGATGTCTTCAGAAGTTGAAATGTTGAATACATTTATAGAATACCCATAAAAAATAACTATTAGTTGATGCTTTTCCAATATTGGGGAATTTCTTTAAACACGTGTTTTTAAATCAAAGAGACTGAAACATCGTGCTTTGTACAAAGTCACATCAACGTTGCAAAACTTGCTTTGTCTCCCTGAAAGATTTGTCACTTGAACTGCTTCCCTTGCTATGGTTCAGGTAGAGGAGAAGCAGAAACAGAGGAGAACAAGACCCTTAAAACTGTCTACTTTTTATAGCAGTGCAGATTGGTTGGCTGTGAACATCAAAATTGCATGGCTATGGAAATCAAAACCTTAGCTGAGCTGGGCTTCTCAAGGTGGTTGACTTTTAACTTAGTGTCCCATGAATAGCTGTTCTCTAGAATGTTTTTATAAACACTAAGACTTGCTTGTTTTCTTACAGGTGCCACAAAATACACTGATAAAGATAATGGAGGGATGCTCGTATGGTCACCATATCATAATATTCCAGATGCCAAGTGTAAGTCTCGCTCTGCTCAGGAATTTGAATGCTTAAGTTAAATTATGTATTTGTTTCTAGAATTCCTGTTTGCTGTTGGCTTTCTAGTGGAATTCTAGATTTGTAAGAAGCTTTGCTTTTATTTAGCAAACTATAGGGGACCCTGCCTTATTTTGTAGTTAAGTCTCTGTTTCAAATTGCACTGGATGTGTTGTATGTTTCAGACCAGTGTCTGAAGCCTTTTAGTCATTAATAAAGAAATAAAGCACCTAACCATGAGGAACTTGTTGCTCTAAATTTATTGGAAAAGGAATTGCAATGGATGTATTCAAGGAAAGTTTTGTTAAGGTCCTATTCAAGAGATTATTGCTTCTGTGTTGCTAGGAAAAAATGATCATTTTTTTCCCTGCAAAAGTGACCTGAAATATGAAACATTTTGTCTCAGAAAGAGCGTGAGGCATTGGAAGGCTGCTCTGGAAGTGGTGGGGTCACCATCCCTGGAAGTGTACAAGAAATGTGGAGATGGTTTAGTGGGCATGGGGGTGATGAGTTGATGGCTGGGCTAGATGATCTTAGTGGTCTTTTGCAGCCTTAATGATTCTATGAAATAAAGGAATTACCTGAATAAATGTAATCAATTATTTGTTTAATCCAGTTTAAACCCTACTCCTATGAGGTAATACAGAGAAATAAATTTTTGAGGATGCAGTCGCGAGAATCTGATCCTCGGGACAGTTTCTATATCTTGCCAGTAGTTAGAGGTTTGTGTCCCTCTTTGCATTTGAGGAATGTACCCTCAACTACTGCAGAACAGTTAGAAATAAAATACTCTACAAGTATGATTACTGAACGGTTACTTCACTCATTTAAGGTACAATTAACTCTTTAACTCTTTGCGGCAATAGTTCATGGCAAGGACATCTCTGGTTCATTTGAGTAATGAGGATATAATTGTTTCCTTTTCTCAATTGTCCTTCCTTTTAACTTAATTTAGTTGCCACTTAATTGTGAACTGTAATGGGTGAATGGGAAGAGTTTGTTTCTGTAAAAATAAAGTACGTATTGGAGATCAAAACTAGCAGGACTTCCATCAGACCTAACTGCATATTGATGGATGGTATTCAGCTCAAACCTGGCACTAATATACACAAATGTGATTTTAAAACATATTATCAATGTTGATAACTTAATTATTGAATTTTTGTATTCTGTATTGTAAATTGGCTTCATGCTGTGGTTATAATTAATTTTAAAATTAGTTAACATTAACTATATCAATATCAAGGGTATGTATAATTATTGATCTAGAATCTACTTACAGTAAACCACAAAAATATTTAAAGTTTGGGAATACAAGCAGCAGAGGTACTTCAATTTAAAGCTAACCCAGGTGTCTGTGGCTAACTCCCCTCGTGTCTGTGTTCTTTGGAGTGGATTCCAAGAAGACTTTGCCTTTCTCTAAAGAGCTGCTCTCTGACTTAAGAGAAAAACGAAACCCCAGAATTGATGAGCCTCTGTGAGTTTAAAAAAAAAAAGAAAGAAAAAAAGAAAACATCTTTTTCACTGAGAATTAACTGGTGTTCACAAAAATTAAATGTTGTATTACAGTTTCATTGCTACGAATACAGCTACAAATACGCTTAATGTTTAGGGGGACCTGGGCCTATGTAGTATGTTAAAGCATGGAAAGACTCTCTTCCCATGTTAGATGGCTAATTCTTTGGGGCCTTGTAGCAGAATTCTAAGTACTAAAGAATAATTTTGACATTGCTTTGTTACAGTGGATGAATATATAGCAATAGCAAAGGAAAAACATGGATACAATGTGGAACAGGTAAGTGCCGTGAAGCGAGAGTGCTAATTTAAAGGATTTTTGAAGTATAAAAGTATAACACAACTCTTTTTTTCCCCTTGGTTACCATTAATTAACGCTGTTTCTCTTCAGGCACGGCAGCAAACACTGCAGTTAAATGGATCTGCATACAGTTGTGGTCTGGATTCTCTGCAAAAGATTGAGCTCTTTGTTTTCATGACATGCTCAGCTTGTAATGTGCACTTTTGAAAGGTTTGGTATGTTTCTTGATACACTGGGCATGTCATGCAATTGTGTGTGTATATTTAGCTAAAGAATTTCTTAGAAAGTGGCTTACAAATTCAGTGTTTAATACTACAATTCAAATATGGTATTATTTCGAACCATTCTTTGCAATAGGGACAGAATTAGTAAGGTCTCTTGTATATTTAAAAAAAAACTTTAAGACTTTTTTCTTTTTCTCCCCCAGAAACAGGGAAACAGCATCAAATTCTAGGTTTAAGCAAAACAAACAAGATAAATTATATATGTTTTAATACTCTCCAGTCAACATCCTGTTTAAAAAGTACAAGTTAAGATGTTGTTGGCCTACACATAGTTGTGTTGTAATTTTCGTCTTATGTTAGCCAATTTATGTAAAACTGAGATTATCTATTACCCCCCAGAAATTGATATACAAGTTGGAACATGTTGTATGCTTAAGTTTTGGAGGATGAAGGCTCATGACAGCGAAGACTTAATGCTCATCAAGTCAAGTGCTATCCTAAGAAGATGCTGCTAACACTATGATTCCTAGAATAGTGCAGTTTGGCAATGTTTATGTATGGTTTGGCTTCTGTTAGAGGAGAGACGGAGCTTAGGGGTCTCAAAATAAGACTACAAAGGGACTAAATTTCAAAGCAACTTACAGTATGAAAAATTCCTATTTCACTGAGAAATACTTACAATAATCTTTGCAGGAGGTGCTTGTTGCTTGCCATTTTAACAAGAGAAGAGGTTTGTTCTATCTGGGTTGTTAGAAGGGGCCTAGAAAGCTGATGGAACAACTGGCGATCATGTCTGCACTGTGTGTTTGAAACTGAGTGGGTTGTATTTCCAAATTCCCATGCCAGACTTGGCATCAAATCTGCCATTGATTCTCAGGCAGTAGGTCTAAACAGTCTAAAATTCTTTAAGAATATTGAGAAATGAAACTATGTAAGAATATATATTTAAATTTCCATTCCCTATTAGGTGCACGTGACATGGAAGTGGCCATGCTGTTATTTGTGGATTGGAGAGTTGTAGAAAGACCACTCTCACTTTGAACTTTCAAACTTGCATTTTGGATGATCCTCTGGCTGCAGAAAAGTATTTTTATTTTCTTTTTTTGAGTGGGCTGGTAATAAAGGCTTGAAGGCCTGTGTTGGTGATACATACTTGTAAAGAAAGAAAGCAGGTCAGATTTGAGTCTGTCAACCTTTTTTATGCTACCTTAGAAATACTGCTGCCATGCCAACCTTAAATTATCTTGCTATCATAGCTTTAATGATGAAGTACAGGTGTGCCCACTCTTCACACCATCTCCGAAAGAATTTTGTAGCCTATGATATGAGTACATAGCCAACAAAACTGTAGATGTATTTTGAGAAGGGCCTCTGATGGTCAATTTTATTTAAAATAAATGCTTGCCTTTTTTTTTTTTTTAATTTAACTTTTCTCAACATTATAGAAAATTGACTAAATCCAGAAAGGGACTATTTCTTTTCAAAGGCTCTCGGCATGTTGTTTTGGCATAAACACAATATTGAGAAGTCCCTTGCGGATCTCCCTAACTTCACTCCCTTCCCTGATGAATGGACAGTTGAAGACAAAGTCCTGTTTGAACAAGCATTTAGCTTCCATGGAAAGAGCTTTCACAGGATCCAGCAAATGGTAAAGTAATATTTCGATCAGAAGCATTAAGAAGCTCAGGTGCATTAGAACAAAGGCTTCCACTGGGCTAAGACTTTGTCCTGATTTCTGCAGAGATGCTTTGGGAACAGCTTAGAATATAAAATCTAAGTTAATTGCTCCATGTATCATGTAAGATGTAGCTTTCCCCTCTAATAAAAAGGTTCTTCCTTGCCCTGCCCCCCCAGCTTTTTTAAAATGCATCTCTCCTTTCAGTCTCATCCACTCATTTAAGATAGTTGGGTAAAGGTGGTCGTAAATAGAACAGAATTATAATCTTGGGTGGAATGTTAACAAAAAATTGTATTAATATGTTAATGAATTCTTCTAGCTTCCAGACAAGACTATTGCAAGCCTTGTAAAATACTACTATTCTTGGAAAAAGACTCGCTCGAGGACAAGTTTGATGGATCGACAGGCTCGAAAGCTTGCTAATAGAAATAATCAAGGTGACAGGTAAGTCATACTCTTAAGCAGCTAATTAGAGACTGAAGTCTTTTTAGGTAAAGAGATGAAAAAGGTAAAAGTCTTCTCAGGTAAAATTTTTTGAGTAATTTCCAGCTGTTGTACTTAAGCATGAACTTCTAGATTTGAGCATCTGTAGTGATGTGTTTTCAGCAAGGGGTTTAATACCTCTGCTATAAGAACTATATTGCTCTGGTCAGTATCAGCTGTAATAACATGCCTGAATACTTACTGGGTAACTGTAAGGATAAATTTAAAGAACTTGAAGTTGGGGAATATGGTATAGAAATAATGCTTCACTAGCGAAGTCTAACTCTATTTGGTATTATTTTGTAGGGAGGAGGCTGTTTTTGTGGGTGCAAGGCTTTTTTGTTTTTAAACTAGAACGGAACTATAGCTAAGAGATCAACCACTGCAAAGAGTGATTTTTTTAATATAAATCTTATTTTCAGATACTTTGAACTGCTATCAGTCAAAGGGAATTAGAGCTCAAAATAGTGTTAAATTGTCTTGCTTAGAGGAGAACAACATTTCACCAAGCTATTGTGAAATTAAAATTATATTGCATCCAGTATGCTTAAGTATTACCCATCACCTTTTATAACTTGTTTAGTAATTTGATTGTGCAAGTGCCATAATCATGTTTATATCAGAAGGTATGAATTTCCACATATAGAAAACCGACAAGCCAGATTAAAAGACTGTATTTATGTTACTGCAAAGAAAAACTTACTGAAATTTATAATTCCTACATTTACTTCGTGACTCTATAGCTGAAAAATCATGGAAAGTGATCAATTTACTTCTAATACAGCATTTTGGTTTTTTTTCATGGTATCCAGAACTTTCTTTTTACATCCCTGTTAGTCGGAAATTGTTGTGTGAATTACTGTTTTCAGTCTTTTGTCTTTGAATTAAAACAGCAGGTTTACTTTTTTCGCTTTCCCTCTCTGAAGCACTTTAAATTGGTGAAAAAGTAGTCCTGAATTTTCCCATCTTAGTGTCCTCTTCTGCTCCCCACAGACTTAAGCAAGTGTTTATTCATGAATTTGGTGCAGTGGTTGGAAAACTGATCTGTTAAAGCTAGCATGACAAATGAAAGGATATTTTTGGCCTTGTAGTTGACTATGTAAGTGTGGATGCTGGCACATGTGGTTGAACTGCAAAAAGGTGACACCTATTTCTTGGCAGCAGTACCAGTTATATTGTCTTACAAGTTGTTTTGAAACTATAGTTTAGGGTTGCTAGTAATAGTAATAAGGAAACATGTTTGTAGCGGCTCTATTTTGAAAACTACATGTAACTTTGAAATGTCACATAATATAAATATTGATTACTTAGACATTTTAGAGTAGATAATTCTTAGCAAGATACATATCTGGGATTTAAAAATGGCTAAAATGACTGGCTTCTTATCTCTCCTCAGCGATGATGATGTAGAAGAACCTCATCCAATGGATGGAAATGATAGCGATTATGATCCCAAAAAAGAAGCCAAAAAGGAGGTAACAGATAACTTAATGGTGAATGTCAGTTTGTTTGTTTTCTGTGACTGCATTACTAAGAACATATCTCATAGTAGAGAGACTTAACATCTATGTGTTCGCTGCCTGATGACATCACAGGATTTTTAGTTGATCAGGATTTTGATCTTTATATATCATGATATGAACTATGTGTGTATCATTATATATCATGATATGAAGTATGCTTAATATATATATATTTGCCATTCTTTGGTTATAATATCACTATCTCCTGAAAGACCTTAAAGTTTTATAAGGGACGTATGCTACCACTACCATAATTACCTGTTAAAACAGCATTCCCCCTACCTGTATCTTTTTAAAGTGCTTACAATTTTATTGGTTGTGAATTACTGGAAATTAAATGTTTGCATTTTTTAATTAAATGACACTTTTTTTTCTAAGAATAATTTTTTTATTCTTTTGAAGTCACAATGAGGTTGTGCATTTCAACTGATTTGTGGATTTACTGAGATGCTTCTTACTAGTAAATGTTCAGAAAAAAGTCTCCTTAAAAGAGCACTTGCTGTTAGCTTTACAGATAAGTGCTGTGCTTAGAGTATGTTGAGGTTATTGTTTTTCTTTGGGCTATAACATGAAGCTATTTATGAACAAGACTAGAAAAGCACCTTTAAGTGTATAAATGTGCGATTCTTTCCTTGATCAACTTAATGCCTTTGTGGTTTTCCTAGAATTTGAGCATTTGTGGTCCAGGAGAATAAGGGGAAAGATGGTATAAAATTTCAATATCCCTATAGGATCGTGAAGTAGTATCTGGGATTACTAATAAAACTTCATAGGTCTAACAGAAATGATGCTAAGTAAGAGGCTGATGGTACTAGATTCTATTCTCAGAATCTATTCTCAGTTTTGCAGTGATCTTCGACATCAATTTTTCTAACTGCTTTAGGGAGGAAAAAAGGACAATTACAAAGATCCCTTTCTATAAAAGAGTTTGAGATTTTATTTTTTAACATGCCCATATGTGTTGTTTAGGACTTGAAATGGCACAAGCCCTGATATTTTTTTACTTTTACCTTTTTACTTTTTAGTCTGCCCTTTGTAACAGTGTTCTTACACTCCATTGGTTTTGGTTGCTGCCTAAGCCGCTTGTAAATAATGGCTTTTTTGGTTCAATTTCCTTAGTTATTGTTTGAATCGCACAGTCCAGACTGAAAGTAGTATGTTCATAGACTTCTAGGAACAGGATGAAGAGCTCTGCAGTTTCTGATGATCTGTTTGGATCTGCATTAAAAAGATTTTGTGGTCTGGTATTTCTGGTGGGATTTATATACTTTCACTTCCTAGGTAAAATAGGCTACTTGAAAGTGCAGAGCAATGGAAACTTACCAGAGAAAACTAAAACAAGCCAAACGCTCTAGCCTGGCAGGACAAAAACTTGAAAGAATGTTCTCTCTATAAATCCAGATTGGGCAGAAGAGAACCGCAATGTCACACTGAAATAACAATGCTGAACTAGAAAACAAATTGTATAAATAGGCTAGAAGTAAACTTAACCTTGGCATTTTTAAATGTCAAAGATGTAAGGCTCTACATCAACTTTGAAGGGAGAGCAAATATCCTAAGCGCTTTTAAGATCACCTCTATTAGGTCTGTGGACTGGATTAAGATGTTGCATTAGCTGTGAAGAGGATGTGCCAGAAAGTCAAGCTTAGAAGAGCAAAATACTCTTTGCTAATCTGTACTAATGCTCCAGAAGATAATGATCATGGCTGCTGCAATTTGTTTTCTCTTCATTGTGATCAGATGACCACCTACTTTTAACCTGCATGGGTGCCAGCAGGGAGGAGCAACCGGGAGCTTCATGGGGTAGCAAAAAGCCTGAATCCTATCACTGTTCTGGTATTCAGCACTGCTCTGAACTGAAAAAATCCTTACAGGGAGAGTCAGTTTTCCTTCTCTATTCCTGGTCTGTAGGTAATCTACCCAGTTGCTCTACAAGAGCTATATACATACAGACTAGCTGATGTACAACAATGTCCATAAAGGGCAAAGCTGAAACTTTGTCTTCTTAGGTGTCCAAATATATCAAAACAGCACTTTGTAATGACTTTATCTCTTCTTCACTGTCCCTTTCCATTTCAAAGAAATGAAAAACAAAGGCTTAACTTTGCTAAATTACGTGGAATTTTATAAAGACTGCAAAAGTGAATCCACCGTCTGTTCCAAATCTCAAATCCCCTCAAAAAGCAAACAGCAGTATCACTTTCCAAGTTAGAGCGCTTCCAACAGGGAAAAGTGCCATCATGCATTCTTGCCAGTCCTGATAGACTTTCTCTGATTCCTCTCCCTAACCATCTCCTGATGTCTCCATAGCTGACCAAAAATCAAGGCACACATCCACTGATTACTTGGTTTAGACATGTAGTATATATATTTAGCTTCTGTGTACATAAGAAGTTCTTGATTCCTGCCCTGTCTCACAGTATTCAGATGTGATTTCTATACCATATTCTGAATTTTCAGCTATGCTCAAGGAAAAAAAAAAAAGATTTAAAAATGGATGTTTCTAAGCCTCCTGCAAGCTTATCCAGCAAATGACTAGTGTGCTACATCACTTCATCTGCAAGACTTAGTTTGGATCCTGTGTGCAGGGGAGGATGTTAGATTAGGGGTGTGGGGTTTTTTTGTCCTAAGTATGACATTACAATGCTATGTGATACGTTATTCTTAAGAAAAGTTCTGTATAAGATGCTGTTATTCTTTAATAATTTATTTCTTGTAAATTAAAGGGCAATAATGAGCAGCCTGTTCAGACCAGCAAGATAGGGCTGGGTAGAAGAGAGTATCAGAGCTTGCAGCATCGCCACCATTCTCAGCGTTCCAAGTGCCGTCCACCAAAAGGCATGTACCTGACCCAGGAAGATGTGATAGCTGTTTCCTGTAGTCCCAATGCAGCCAACACAATTCTTAGACAGCTGGATATGGAACTAATCTCATTAAAGCGACAGGTACCATGGGTTATTGGTCTTGTTTTCATCTCAAATTGTTCTTGTAATGATTTTGTAGATTATAAGATTACCTGTGAAGAGTCTGAAACATCTTTAATGTGAGTCTTCCTAATTTTTGTTCCACAGTTATCACCAGAAATGCTGGACGCTAGCTGTTCTTCAGTTTTATTTTTTTGTTTCTCTGCTTTTGTGGATAGTGTTAAGCAAGACGACCCTCTTAAAAAGGAGTGGGGGGAGCATGGCATGAAAAAAACATTATTTATTTGGGGAGAGGAGAAAACTAAAGTCGTATTTGATTTTTTTTTCTTACTTTGGTAAAAACATTCAAGTGACAGTTGAGAATACAACCAGTGAAGTGGTGGAAGTTGTTATGCTTAAAATTGTGGCTGTTTTCCAAATTGTGGTACCCCACATAACATGAAAGTAGAAAGGGAAAAAATCACGGGCCTCGTTATTTCTCTGAATTGACGAGCTTTCTGCTTCTTACTAAATTTGTAGTCTTCTCTTGTAATGCCTGCCTCCTTTGCATGAAGAAGTTAACCTCTGGCACTTAAAACTGAAACGCAATCTATTCAGCTTCTAAGGGCACAACAGTACGTGCATGCTTGCTTTCCTAGGAGTGACGTGGCTACAAGTTCAAGGCTTATCTCCTGGAATTTCTGCCTCCTTGTAGACTGCTAAGAGCTGCCATGTCGCAAAATCGTGGAGTAAACAAAGGGTTCTGTGGGCTTTTTGCTCCCTTTTATTCTTTTGCAGGATAAATGTGCTTCTTTCTATCACAGCAGGACTTTGGGACTAAATAGCATAGTTGGGTTTCACTCTTTAGCCTGAGTGTAGGTGAGTTACACCCTAGAGGTTTCTTTCTCTTCTTTTCTTGCAGTGATCTCAGGGATGCAGCCTTTGGAATCTCCTACTGAGCCTTCTGCTTTTGTGTCCACACTTAAAGAACTTTTGTAATAAATGTGCAACCTAGTATGCAAAACTACATTCTTACTATGTTACCTTATGTGCATCGCTGTCACGTTTAAATGGCTAGTAGATATATTAATAAATATATAGGAAGTACAATTTAGAAGCTCTCTTCTTCCTATAGGCTAAGGCATTTTGTTTATGTGTTTTCAGTAATTCCAACAAGCATCCGTACAGGGAATCACAATCATAAATCAATAAAAAGCAGTCTGTCAGAAGCAACTAACTGGAAACGTCTCATACTTTTTCTTTTCTTCTTTTTCAAAGTACTTTTTGGCGAAGGAAGAAGTTTGCATATATAGTACATCTCTCTTACAAATCTAGGAACCAAATTTTGTGTCTAGAATATTCTGCATTCTTCTTCAAGAACACATGTATCATTATCAAAACTTGCCTTTTATGTCCTTCATTTAATGTTCTTGCAGACAACCTGTTCTTTTGAAAAACTGGCTTGAATATTTTTCTCTCCATAGTGAACTGTGCTGTATTTTTTATTTTTATTTTTTTACTTTTTAAAAAATGGTTAAAAGTAGTGAAGCCTTAAACCGTAATATTTCTCTTTCTAACTTAGGAGGTACACTTGTGGCAATCCTAGTGAAGATATATGTGTAAAGTGACCAACTTTCTTTGTGGAGCTGATTAACTTTGTTGTTTTTGACCAAGGTTCAAAATGCTAAGCAAGTAAACAGTGCACTTAAACAGAAAATGGAAGGCGGGATTGAAGAATTCAAACCTCCTGAGGTAAATCAGAATAAATATCAGAACTTGTGGCCTTGCACTTACATTAGTGGGAAGCTACAGAAATGTTTTGCTGCAGCATAGTGTTTGCATTTCAGCGGCAGCTTAAGCAGGATCCATTGAATAACATGATGTGGTGAGTCTGTCTGGTCTTTTTACAAGAAATCAGTAGTAGGCTTTTCTTTATGCCTACTGGCAGAATCAATAAGCAGAAGAAACTGAAATGTCGTATTTGTTTATGACAACAGGGAGATGAAATTGACTCATTGTTTTTCAGATTAGAAGTAGTTTATGTAGATTGCTAGTAGTAAATTCTATGCTGGTTGTGAAAACACCACTGTATATAAGATTTGGATATTTGAAGTGAATGATAGATTACTGCAGGATTTTTCTTCTTGGCTGTTTGAAAGGCTTGCATATGATGCATAACGCAAACGTAAGACTCCCAGTGCCAAGTTCTAATAGATTGGATACCTTTAACTATAAATTCAGATTCTGTCTGCATAAAGATCATTAGCTTGTGCACAAGTTCTGATATAGGTGGTAAAATTAGGAACTGTAATACAGCAGTAGCTTTTCCTCTGCTTTAGATCTATGCTCAAATCCTTAAATGGTACTTCCTCTTCACAAAAGCAAAACTATAAATTTATGGCTTATATGCAAGAGATTTTTGCTTATGTTACAATCTGTAATGCAACTAAAATACATTCTAATACTCAGATATTTTACAGCTGTTGAAACATTTTAATGATCTTTGTGCCATTTCTCTAATTTTAATAGTCTAATCAGAAAATCAATGCCCGTTGGACCACAGAAGAGCAGCTTCTTGCAGTACAAGGTATGTTAATAGTAGTAGTGACCTGAAATATGATGCAAAGGATTTTAAGAGGTGTTCAGGCATGTGCGTATATTTCCTTCTAAAGAAAGCTGAACTTTTATCTGGTCTTACAAGGAAGTTACTGGGAAAACAACAAAAGTAGTGAGAATGCTTAGCGTATTCATTCAGTCATCATGTCATCAGTCTTTCACTTAAGTCTTCCACTTTTCTATTTCAGATTTAATATAAGCTGGATTTAACAGCTGTATTAATACTGAAAATTCCCCTTAATCATCTCCTAAATAACCTTACACAAATTTCTCCAAAGTGGAAGACTGAGGTAATAGTTGGAGTAACAACATTTGCAGCAAACATTTCTAAGACATCTTTCCATATCCTTGAAGTAGGAAGAGGCAGAAATAAAATTACTTTACAGCAAAGAACAGTCGTTTTCTCTGTTTGGAAGGGAATGAAAGAGCAGATATCTACCCACTGGGGGTCTATAATAGTCTTGAATGGATGCTGATGTAACAGTCTCATTGGAGGAGAAAACTCCAAAAATTTCTAGCAGTGTATTGATGTGGCTAATTTGCAGTTGTTTCATTTATATGAAGGAAAATTGATTCTTGTCTTGCTTTAACATGCACTGCCTAATCAAGGATCGTGCAAGGGATATATCTAGAGAGGCTGTCACTGTTCTGAAGTAATTATGTGTTGATTCACTTCTATTGGTCATCTTTTCTAAAATAATACAGATCAGCTCGGTTACATCTATATATGATATATCCCTGTATTTTTCACCTGCTCTAAAATGAAAGACTCAATTTTAGTACAAAACCTTCCATTTGATCAGTGTATCAGTATAAAGTTGCCAGGTGAGCCATACCTAGTAATTATTGGCCAGGCAAATGAACCTGAAATTAGGCTTATTTCAAAATGTGAATGGAAATGCTGAAGAGAATGGTGTATCATGCCTTTCAACTTGCATGCCTCTGAAATTGGGATTTGCATCTCCAAACTGTTTTCTGTCCTGAGTTCCTTCAGTATTGCTAAAAAGCTCACTTTTTAATTTTCTTCCCAAATGCAACACGAGGAGGTGCTTATCTTTGACTTGGTAGTCTAATAGGTAGAATGCTTGCTGCAGAGGTGAGGAAAGTCCCAGGTTCATTGTAAGTGGATTCAAATCACCTACCATTTTCAGAGTTCAGTTGTTAGAGCTCTAACCAAGGAGGAACAGTTTGGGGAGTAATAAGAATGCATTGAGCTTTTGTTCAGCAATGGCAGAATGTAACCAATAATGGAAATGAGAAAACTGGAGCGTGGAGAAAAAAGAGAGGATTGGTGACATCTGCCTGGAGATGCATTCTAGTCTTCCAGTCTCTCCTTGACAGAATGTTCTATAAAGATAGTCAGCTTTAATACTTAAGGATAGGATGAGAAATTAAGCCTACTGGAAGAAATCCATTTTCACTGAATTTCCGTGAGCTTCTCTTATGTATTGTTTTCTTTATAGTGTCTTTCATTGCCCGCTATCTAATATGGGGATAGGAGAATGCCTTAGCATGAATATTTTTATCCCATCCTTCTCTGTTATCCCCTCCCAGCATATGACTGTTGTAGGTGTTAACATCCCATCTCCCAGGCTGAGGAACAGCACGGACCCCGATCCCTTCCTTCAAAATAGTTGCTTGAACTAGAAGCCTAGTGTTTGAAGGACCCAAGCGTAGGGACGTTTAGTTTGTACACCTAAAATTGATTCAGTTTGTCAAAGGCATTGATGTATTTTGGCGCATACTTCAATAATTTTACAAAAATGATCAGCATTAAGCAGGTAGGTGACATTTCTGGAATTTGTTCTCTAATTCCCACTATGGAATCAGAAAAATAATCTGCTGTAGTACAGCTTTGGATCTGTTTTTTTTTCTAAAGGTGAACTAACCCTTGTAGTCTGTGGGCTAATCTCAGGAGATTGGCAGTAACTGAAAAAAAGAGCTAAAATGAAAATGAATAATAATAATAGAGCTGAGTGTGTAATCTTAAAAGTAGCATGGCTGCTTCCACTGGGGTCAAGATCTCAGACTTTAGATCTTCAAGCCAACCTTTTGCAGTATTAATTTAGTTACTGTTTGACTTTGAATAGTCATTGAATGCATGGGCCAGTTTGTCATGTGAGGTTGTTAACTTACAAACTTTATTTGTGTACAGAAATGTGGGAGCACAGTCATCTTTTTAAACTAAGATTTGTTCAAAAGAGCAAAATTTGAAGTGAAAAGCGGGCTTGATTTTTTTCAGTGGAAAATAGTTGGGAAAACCAAGATCCTACCCTACGCAAGCTAGTTGCTAGGAGCGCCATAATCATACTACATTGGAACTGTGGCTGTTGTAACACAGAGGTTGTGGTTAACTGTTTCTGCCTCGTTGTTGTGGTGCTGTGTTATATTGCTTTGAACCTAAGCTAATGTTTTTGTGTGCCTGGCATTGTTTGCTGTGCAGTGCAGCATTAGATAGCAGAGGCAATGTAAGACTTAGGTTTATGAGTTTCTCTGATTTAGACATCTAAGATGAAACACTGCTGAGCGTGCATAAGTTGAAGTGCACCTCTTACTTGGGGAAAGTTCAGAGAAGGTTGAATGATTCCCACGATCATGGCTCATTTCAGTTGAGCTCTTGGGGAGGCATTCATGCCTGTGAAGCGAGGCTATGCAGTTGTGTTTAGAATTTCTCTTGCAGCAGCCTAATAAAATTATTCTTACTAAATAATATATTAAACACTTCAGAAATAATTTGGGTGCTGTTTGGCACAGGATTTGTATAAGGATGTGCATGTAATGTGCTCAGATTTGAAAAGAATGATGAGCTGGCATCAACACTTGCAGATGTGCCAACATCTTATGTGTAAAAAATGTCATAAAATATATACTGAATTTCTGTTTCTGATGCAGTGTAAAAGTGCTTTACTACATCTTTATACATGAAGTCATTGTGGCGATGTTATTTAGCACTGCTGTAGCACTCTGAAAAGTCCAAGATGGGTAGTGCTGTGTGTAGCTAAACTGATGACATTTGCTTTTCTTTAGATGTTTCTCATAGTTGGGCTCTCAGTTGAAGGCATGATGCGCTGTTTTCAATCTGTCTGCTTGGAAGTAGGCTTGTCTCTGTCAGCTGTAGTTGAAATTAGCTAAGAGGTTCAGTTCTGCAGGTAAAGAGGAGGTATAGACAGCTTAATAACAGACAACCCTGAAATCACTGAAAGTCTGAACTAGTTCCTGAACAAAAATACGCTTTGTTCTGCTGGGCACTTTGCTCGCTGGATGACTTCTACAGGGTGTAAATATGTTGCAGCAGACACTTCATGATCGTTACAAATTATTAAGAGCGGTGATGGTAGGGCAATCCAAGGATATTAAAACATGGGAGGGAGTGCTCAGTGGGTACATGCGGCTGTTTAGGGGTTTAGCTAATACTTGATGCAGAGCCAAATCCCTGTATTTGCCTTGCCCAGATACCTATGTGCTCCCCTAGGAGTCTCTGCTAGATTCTTTTGTTTCCTTTCCAAGGTTCTGGCAGCCAGAGTGGTTGGATTCTTTTGTGTGCCCAAGAAAAAATACTAATGTTGCCAAGCTCTTGACAGTTGTAACATCAGCTTCAGCTGCAGTAATTGTTACTATCCTAGAGCTGAACTCATCTCTTAAATTGCTGTGAGAGTAAGTGCCACATCAGAAGTGCCTTTATTAATGAAGACAGTAGAAAACATCAGAGAAAGATGGTCATACTCTTTTAACAGTCAAGTTGCAAAGATACGTAGCTTTCAGATTTGAAACAACTCACTTTTCTGAATATTTTGTTTCATTTTCTGAAGCCACACATGAAATCAGGCACAAACTTCAGCTCTGTGATGAGACAGCGTCTGTCCTCTAAACGCTGTAGCTATCAGGAGCTTCACATAAGAAGTCAAATTGTAATTCACTCATGCATAGCTAAGAACAAAATAGAGTTTTCTATTTATTGAGACTGGAGAGTGCCTTGCAGTACCTTAGAGTACATCCATGTAGCGTTCTATTTCTTTAGGTTCCACACCTCTGGCCACTTATGATTAAAAACAAACTTTGTGCAACTGTGCTCTAGGATAAGGATTTTCTTCTGAAGCAGGCGAGAGGAGGAACTAGACTAATACCCTAAATAAACAGAGCCAACACTTTCAGATTTTAATGCCAATTTTAGTGTTAAACCACAAAATTGTTTGCTTTTTTTCCCCACATTATACGCAAATGTCATTTTAGAACTTTAAAAAGCATTGTCGGTATTTTGGAAAGGACCAGCAGTGTTTTCTTGTGGAGTGCTGATAACATATTGATATTGACATGAAAACAGGTGAAAAGAACAATGCAAAGATCTTTGTCCCGCTGCTCCTTGCTGCAGAATTTGATCCTGGAGGCTGGTGCTAGGCTGTCTTAGACACAGATACCACTGGCTTGTATTTGTTTACCTTCTGCTAGGTGGTTGTCGAAAGCCCCAGGTTTGTTTACCCAGCTTGAATGGTGAATGAAAGCTTTAAAACAACTTTGTCCAGTGAATGCTTGCCAGTTACTCTTTAGCCCCAGTACAGCGTGTCACAAGTGGAGGAATGAGCAGTGTATGGTGACGTACAGAACTGTGCCCCTGTGCTCAGCACTCCTGACCAGCTACTGCACAGGTGGTGGGCAGTCAGTGTGGAGGGAACCTACAAAAGCTGTGTCAACCTTTGCCACTTGGCATTTCTAGCACTATACCCTGTTACAGCTATACACGTATATTCAGTTATCCTCCCTCTCCCTTCTAGAATTTAGCCTGGGCTTCTGCCTTTAGTCCAGCACACTGATTTACTTGGTTGTCAGAGTCCAGATCTATGTGGTTTTAGGTTGGGAGGCTTGGTGAGTAAGCCAGGATTTTTAAGAAGAGTGGGTAATGACCTTTTAATAAAGTTCTTGATTTATGTGTTGATAGCTATGAAATCAAATATTTTTGTCTTAATGGAAATTGAGGCCTTCTCCTAATTGAGAAATCCTCCTAATTAGCGAGTCCTTGGTTTTCAGGTCCCATAGGATCTCTCTATAAATACATCACACGTAGCTGTGTCTGACTGATCCTTCACAGCTATGTTATTTACTTTGCCTTCCAGGTGTCCGCAAATATGGTAAAGATTTTCAAGCTATTGCAGATGTAATTGGCAACAAGACTGTTGGCCAAGTGAAGAACTTCTTTGTAAACTACAGGCGTCGGTTTAACTTAGAGGAGGTATTGCAGGAATGGGAAGCGGAACAAGGAACCCTGGCTTCTAATGGTGATGCTTCTGCTTTAGGGGAGGACACAAAAAATACTTCTAATGTGCCATCAGGAAAGAGCACTGATGAAGAAGATGAGGTGTGTTTTGTGTACCAGATATAAGTAAGCATGGGTTGAGGAACAGCATTTTATTTAGTGATGTAATGTAAGGTTAACTGGTGTGGAGTGGCAAACCACATTCTAAAGAATGATGATAAGCTTGCATAGAACTTCAGCCAATGTCGTTAACCCGCTGGGAACAGGACCGCACCTTTCATAGTGACGATCATGTTACTGTTTTATTGTTAAAATGCAGTTCTTGTTCTAGAAAGAAGACTCTTGCTTCATAGATATTTTTAGTTCTGCCGTCTATAATATTTTGGTTGGTGATTTCTTTTCAGTAACTTCTCAGTTTTTCGGTTTTGTTTTTTAAATGCTGTTTCCTGTGTAGTGGACAGTGGCAACCCCAACGGCATTGCGTTCCGGCTGGGATGGCTCTTCACGCGATCTTGTCTTTGTCCTTTGTGCAGGCGCAAAGCACTCCGACCACTCAGTGTTTAGGCCCTTCACCTCCAGCACAGGCATCTGCTCCGGCTCCTACCGCTCCCATGGCAACTTTAAATCAGCCACCCCCGTTACTGCGTCCAGCGCTTCCTGCTGCTCCTGCTCTCCACCGTCAGCCTCCGCCGCTCCAACAACAGGCGCGATTTATTCAGCCAAGGCCAACTCTAAATCAGCCTCCCCCACCGCTCATCCGCCCAGCTAATTCCATGCCTCCCCGTCTGAACCCAAGGCCGGTGTTAACCACTGTTAGCGGCCAGCAGCCACCCTCACTGATTGGAATTCAGACAGAATCCCAGTCCACTCTGCACTGAAGAAATAAAGCAGAATTATGCTAACTCCTACATCTGAAAGACTGTATCAAGGTACTTTTCTTTTTCCAAATAAAGAAGCAGAAAAAAAGCAAGCCTTCACAGGTAGCAGACCAGTCTTACAGAGGAGCAAGGTAATAACCAGTGCTGGAACCACATGAATGACCACCTGTGTAAAAATATTTTTTGTAGAAGACTTGTACAGAAGAACAATGCCTACAGTACAGCCCTCCTCTATGTGAATGACTGTCGAAGGAAGCTAACTTCATACATGAGTAAATGTTCAACACACCAGGATTTCGTTTAACTGATTTTTTTACTCTATTTATTTTATTACGGTTCTTTGTAGTCGAGCATCTAACTACAGGAAAGTAGGCTGGCAAATCTAGGAAGAAGTAATATTGTAGGAGACTTAAATGTAGTGGTTTTCTGTGTGTAATTTTTATTTTATTTTTTACTTTTTAGTGGAGAAAAAAATAAACCTAATGGCCTTAGGTTCAGACTTTTTTGGCCCTGTTTAGATATCTGTAGAAGCATTTCTTGCAATTGTAAAAGGTAGATGATTCTTCTCAATGTTTTTTCCCAGAATGTTTTCTCTTGTTTAAAAAAGGTACTTTCTTATTAAATAGTCCTCTTCAAGAGTGTTCTGAAAACTCAATGAGCTATTGTACAAAACATACTAAACCTCACGTGTGTTCTAGTCATAGAAGCTGTCTGGAAACAGGAGTGCAGTTTCCCGCTGCGCTCTCTCTTGTAGGCTGGGCTGGGGAGTGGCAGCAACCGCCAGCACCCAGGGGGATGACAGCAGAGGAACTGCTTAGCAAGAACCATCCATTTAATTAGTTCTTCTGCTGACCCTTCTAATTTAAATACAGTAGAATTTCAGTCCTCTGAGAATGTCTGTTCACAGTTGGTATGCGCTAGATCATTGATATCTTGCCTAGGGTGCATGGTGGACGTACAGAGGCTGAGGGCGGTAGGAGAGTAACGAAGCAATAGGGCTCTCTGCTGCCTGCCTGCCCGGTGTTAAATGAGTATCTGATTTCTGCTATTGCTGGCAGATCGGCGGGCTGGGTTACAGCTATCATGGTTTGTTTTGTTTTATTCACTAGTAAAACCTGCATTTGGGTATTAATTATGGCTTCCCCATTTTAGGAGAATAAAAGGTTGGGGTTTATTTTCCACTGTATTTACTACTACATTTTTCTTGTTGTCTAAAACCCTGATTCATACCCAGCAGTAGTTTTTTGTTGGTTTGTTTTTAAAGCAAACACCTCTCCCTTCCAAGTAAACTAGGCTTCAATTTTCAGTACCAGCATTTGAAACTATGATCTGAGTCAAGCTATTGAAAAACACTGCTAACTGCCATGCTATTCCAGAAAATTATTTGTTTATTCCTGGTGTTTAAAATCCTTTTAAATCCATTCTGTTATTAGCTAGATTTGCCCATGACTCAGATGAGACTACATTTGAACATTTGAAAATGGAATGTGCTCTCCCTCCTTCTTTCTACAGATAATGGGGTGGTCTGACCATCAGTTAACAGTTGGCTAAAGTTTTTCATTTGTGCAAAGAGACGTTCTTACAGCACCAGATCCTATCACCTTTGTAAATCTACTATTAAGGATTGATATTTGTGACCTGAACTGCAATTAAAGTGTTCACCTTTATGGTTTAATTCACAAATATTTTCAGATCAAACTCGATTTTTCTTTCGGTACAGCTTTCAGCAGTGCACTGACGTCTCATACAAAGGGTCCTTCTTAGGAATTTTCTTCTGCATCAGAGTAGGTTCTTAGCCACTATGTGAGCATCAGATGACCTCTCTCCTGAGAAAAGCAGCATTGTAACACACGCGCTGAGGAACGTGTGATCACTGAATCTTTTGTTCTGGAAGTCCTAAGTGTCCCTCAACAGCTACATACGGATCTCGCTGCTCCCCAGATAGGCTTTTAAAACTGATGGGAAATCTATTTCCACATCCGATAAGTATCTCAGTTGTTAACAGCGATAGGGTGCATCTCCAGTATTTCTCACCTTTTTCTTTTAAAGCATTGAGTCTCCCAGGTGTGTGTATTGTACCTTTGCTAATTTTTGTCTTGTCTCGTCGATAGACTTCAGTATGCAGAATGTTGGGTGTTGCAGTAGAGTTGGCCGCCACCAACTGCTATAAAACTGTTCAGTACATTGTAATTCAGTTTAATCTTGTTTAAATATTCTATAACTGGGCAAAGGTGCTGTATTTGAAGGGGGCGGGAGGGGCAGAGATAGGTAGTATTTCTTCCTTTACAAACACTGTAGCACACAGTAGGGATTTCCTAGCGTTTGTAGTACTAAATAAGTATGTACATAGCAAAATGTCTTTATTGTGTGCTTTGCAGAGTATGTGCATACAGTTTGCACGTCCTGTTTTTGGGGGTAGGGTTTGTTTTAAGCAGTGTTTGCCTGGAGAGTGATATGCTTGCTGCTTAATCAAAGGATTAAAGTTTCAAAGAAATCTGTGTCTTCTATTTTTATGTACCTGGTAATAGTCTAATATGTTAGGGCCCTTATACTGTGATTCTCTTCTAAATTCATTTCTATTTTTTTAAGAATTAGAAATAAAATTATACAATGGTGTTGATTTCGGTGGGGAATTTCTTTTGCCATATCTCGTCTCCTGTTTTTGTAATGTAGTAATGAACTCTGACTTCAAGGTTGGCTTAATTTTGTCACTTTAAAAAATGTAAAATGTTTGCACACTAAAGTTCAGCTGAGAACATGTATCTGACATTGTTCAAAGCTAATGTAACTCTACAGCTTTTTGTACAGTTTATTTTAGTTAATAAAGCAAAACGGTACTAAAACTGACAGGTTTTACAAATGCAAGGCATAATTCGAACTACGTCGTCTGAGGAACAGCACTTGCAAAGTATGGATGTACAAAAATATCAGATCTAATTGTTGCACTTTAAATCAGAATGGGTATGGAGTGAAGCAGGTATTCCTGCATTAATAAAATCAATCACTAAACATTGCACATCATCGTACAGCAGTTTAATTTCTTACACAGTTGACGATGAGTGAAAGGAATTACCATGGCCTGTGTCCTTAAGTTTTGTTTTTTGTCTTTGTTCTTGTTCTGGAAAGCTCACAGACCCCAGCAAACATGAGCCTGTAGCTTACCTATGGGGGAGCCTGAGTAGGAATCACACAGGATTACAAAGTTAAGAGGATGAAGGTTACTAGAACAGGGCCGAGCCTCTTGCTGATAAGGGAAGAGAATGGGCTGAAGTGAGAATTGCTGCTCGGCAGGAATGGTGTCAGTGATGACAGTAAAGCCAGGGTCAAGAGGAACTTCTTGAGAGGATGTAGATGAATTTGTGTTTCCAAATGGAAAGGAAACGGGGAATAATCAGCTGTCACAGCCACACTGCAAAATGGGGCACTGTAAGATGTGCTAAATAGAACTGGGGCATTGTGATAAATGTGATAAGCCTCCAGCTCTCCCCAAGGTTAAAGCAGAAAAACCTTTGTTTTCCTTTCTCGGGGTGTACTGGAAGCAGGCATGGGCATGGCAGAGATCTGCTCTGAGAACAGGGAGTTCTATGTGAAGTATAGAAGAAAAATATAGTCTTTAATACCACTTAATGCCCAATTACAGCCTAGCACAATTCTAACTGAGCTACTGGTGAATAAGGGATGGAGTGCCTATACTCCGGTGGGAAGAGGAGAAGGACACATACAGAAAGCAGTATCCATGCTACTTACAAGCAACTGGCCCCATTGTATAACAGACATCCTAAAATAGATACTGAAGTAAAACTTTTTAAAAAATCTGCTTACGAGTAGTTTTGTACACCAAAATAACCAGGCAGCAGAACTATTTTAGCCTTGCTGCTACTGGTGCAGAAGGCTCCTTTCGGGCTAACACCCATGTAACCCCGAGATGAGGGATCTCCGTGCGTCCTGCTGCTTTGCTCTCCAGGAGGTCGGACCCTCCGCTCGGTGGCCTTTCGGCACACCCTGCGGCGCTCTGGGGGAGCTGAAACGTCTGTCAGTAGGATGGGGATCAGGAGTGCCATCCCACCCCCAAAGGATCTGTTCCTTCACCGCTATACGCGTTTACTCACAGAAACGTAACGCCTGTTGTTCCGAGCGGCGCTCCCGGGAACTTCCCAGACAGGCGGAACCCCGAGTAACCGGGGCATTCCTAAAAATAATAACAGCGATACGCTTAATTTCGGCAGGAGGGGGAGGAGCCGACCCCTCGCGCCATCCCCCACCGTTTCGCCTCCCCTCTCCAGCCGCAGCCGCGCTACCCCGCCCCGGGCCGCCCCGCAGCCCCCGCCGCCTCGGGCTCTCCCCGCCCCGGGGTTGCCATGAAACCGAAAGCGGCGGCGCTTGCGCTTCCCCGCCCGCGCTGCCCCCATCTCGGAGCCGCGCCTCGCACCTCCCCACGCCGCCCCGGCCAGGCGGGCAGCGAGCTCCGGCTCAGGTGCGGCGGGGAGGAGGGCCGGGCCGGGCCAGGCAGGTGCCGCGGGGGGCGAAGGTGGCGCGGGGAGCGGGTCTGGGAGGCGCGGGGCGGGAGGGCCTCTTCTCCCCGTGCAGCTCCTGGGGGCGGGCTGCCCGCTGCGGTGGGCGCTTTGGGTGACGGGTGTGGCCCGCGCGGAGCCTGGCGTCTCCGCCTGGTCCGACGTGAAGCCAGCCCTGCTACGGTGCTGGAGGGGGTGGGTGGTGGGAGAGGTGGATTTGGGAGCCTGGCGGGGGAGAAGTAGGTCAGGGCTGCCCGGGAAGGTGGCGGAGTCACCGTGCCTCGAGGTGTTCAAGAACCACGGAAATGTGGCACTGAGGGACACGGTTGGCAGGTGTCGTGGGGATGGATTGGTGGATGGACTAGATGGTTCTAGTGGTCTTTTCCAACCTTAACGATTCTGTGTGGTGCTGGTGTAATGAGCAAGTGGAGGAATGGGCAGACAGGTGATTTGGTTGTAGCTGTGGCTTGGAAAAAATCATCTCTGGGTGCTGGGTGGATGAGTAAGTACCGCCTGCATTTTAAAAGTGTTTGGAAAGCAGGCAGATGGTGAGGGCCTGGACAAGTGCATAAGCACACAAAACATACTGCATCATACGGAGATATGAAACAGAGCTGATGAAACTGTGCAGGTTTAATTCTTTAAGCCCAAGAGAGAGGGACGAAGGTAATGGGCCCACATGTAGTCCGGGCTGGCTGTGTTGGATGTGGGTAGGAGGAGGTCCGCTTCCTTAGATTGGGTATAAAGAAGTCTCCTACAATCAGGGTGGTGAGGCACTGGAGCAGGTTGGCCAGAGAGGAAGTAGATGCCCCATCCCTGAAGATGCTAAAGATCAGGCTGAAGGGGTTCTGAGCATCTGATAGAGTTGTAGGTGTCCCTGTTCATTGCAGGGGAGTGGGACTGGATGGCCTTCAAGGGTACCTTCCAACTCCAACAATTCTATGATCCCCAGCACGGATGCTGGAAGAGATAGCTGGAGCTCAGCTTATGCAGGAAGACAGCCTACAGCAGTCTGGTGAACTTGTGAGCAGCTGGCAGGAAGCTTTGGCTAAAGGTGTTAACTGCTGAGAGATAAGTAAAGACAGGAAGGAAGAAAAGAAAGCTTGTGGCTCTCACAGACGCTGCAGGGGTGGTGGGAAGATGCACTGAAGCAGTAATTAGAGAGTTTGGAGAGAATGAGAAGTGACATCCAGAAGGGGACAAGGTTTTCAAACTGGAAAGCTTCTATTGGAAACTTTGATAAAAGGAGTTTCCAATGAATGCAAAGAACAGAAGCCACACAGCTCTTTATTTTACCCTCATACTTGCTAAACACTATATTGAAGACAGGAGCACAGTTCTTGCAAAGCCTTCAAAGTGGAGAGCTATGGGTCAGGTTGTAGAATCACAGAATGCTTTGGGTTGGAAGGGACCTCAAAGCCCATCCAATTCCAAGCCCCTGCCATGGGCAGGGATGCCTCCCACTGAATCAGGCCACCCATGCAACCTGGCCTTGAATGTTTCTGCACCCTCAGCTTCTCTGGGCAGCTCTGTCAGTGCCTCACTGCCCTCCGAGTAAAGAATTTCTTCCTGACAACTAATCTAAATCTCCCTTCTTTTAGTTTAAAGTTGTTGCCTTTGTCCTATCGCTATGGTCCCTGCTAAAGAGTCCCTCCTCAGCTTTCTTGTAGGCCTCTAGGTGCTGGAAGGCTGCAATGAGGTCTCCCTGCAACCTTCTCTTCTTCAAGCTAAACAAGACGAGCTTCCTCAGCCTTTCCTTGTAGAAGTGCTCCAGCCCTCTCATAATTCTCACACCCTTCTCTGGACCTTTTCCAGCAGCTCTCCATCCTTCCTGTACTGGGGTCCCCAGGCCAGGACACAGTAGTGCAGGTGGGGCTTCACAGGGGCAGAGCAGACGGGCAATCACTTCCCTGACCTGCTGGTCACACTGGTTTTGATGCAGCCCAGGAGATGGTTGGCTTTCTGGGCTGCAAGCACATACTGCTCGCTCACATCGAGGTTTTTGTCTGCCAGTACCCAGAACTCCATCTCCTCAGGGTTGCCCTCAATCCATTCTCTGCCCAGCCTGTATCTGCGCTTGGGATTGCCCTGACCCAGGTGCAGCACCTTGCACTTGGCCTTGTTGAACTTCACGATGTCCTTGTGAGCCCACCTCTCCAGAATGCCCATCCTTCCCTTCGGTTTGTCAACTGCACCACCAGCTTGGTGTCATCAGCAAACATGTTAAATAGTAGGGTCTCAAATAGATCACATGCTATTAGTTTTGTGCTGAACACTTTCAGGTAACTTTGCCAAATCACTTCAGTGTGCAGCTGCAGGCTTGTTGAGTGCTTGATCTCCCAAGCTTTATTTGTGTCCTTTCTTTAAGTTAACCTGTAGGCCTGTATCTTTTCTGATTCTTTTTCTGGCCTTTTGATTATACATAGGTAGATGTTATTTATCCTCAATTAATAGTAGGCTGTGGAGAGAGCATTTCTCTTTCTGGTCCTCCACAGAGTCTGTATGAATTAAAACATTTGTTGGGCCCTTGATCTTGAGAATGCCGGTGATAGCTGCAATGTTATGGGTATTTTCTGTCATCTTGCAGACTTTCCATTCTCCGCAGTGTTTAGTGGCCTGCTAGAAGCAGCATGCTGACATGTCCTGTTTCCCCTTGGGTCTGTGCCTTGATTTGCAGAAGAACCTTTTCTTTTCTGGTCCCGCTCAAGTTTCTTGGCTTGTGACCCACGAAGAGTTAATGTTCACACTGTTAGTCCCTCTGCTATCTGTGCTATTTGGGTTGTACATGCAGTTGTTCCACCTCCTTCCCTCAACCCAGGAAAGAGGCTAACCTCTTTACCCTGGTGTGTAGCAGCTCAGGAAGGTAAGGACACTTGAGTCATGCATATCATTAATAAAAATGCAGCAAAAATTTCCATAGTCTCTACATCTCAGTTTTACAATAATTAAATAAGTGTGTAAGAAACTGTCAGCACCCCAAACTGCAGTGGTTTTTATATGGGACTGCCCACAGTGCTTTGTAGCTAAGTGCATTTGTGTGGGGAACTCTTAAATTAAGAGAGTTTATATTTGTAGTATATTGACATTTGCAAACGGGGCTCTCGAAGGGCACGTATGCTGCTGTGTCCTTATTTTGCAGAAGATAATACTGAGAAGTTGTCATTACACAAAGCCACTAGTGACCAAACAAACCTCAGTGAGAGGAACAATCTGCAAACCAGTTTTGCCTGAAGCGGTCACTATGAGATGCATGAGGTCTCATCCTTTGTAAGTTGTATGACTTTTCGCCTCTGCTCAGAGGCCATGTGTCGGTTTCGGGCACAGAGTTTCTGCCCTAAACCAACAGTGAATCCATGCACTTGAAACTGGAGTATAGCCTTTACTGAATACGAAAACAGAATCTCAGGTATCAGTTCTTAATGTTGTCCTAGAGACAGCGGGTGTAAATGGTCACCAGATCACATATTCAATTGAACGTATCATGCAAGACTATTGGGCGCTATCTGTAATGAAAAAAAACTTGTCTGTTTGTTTGTTTCTTTGTCAATGACATTAAACCTCATTCCATGGCAGTTTTTCTCAGGAATTACCAACACTGACCTTGGTGATACCTGAGACACACCTTGAAGGCTAAAAACCCAGTGATGTTGTTCACTGCTGGAAGCAATAAAGCTAAAACCGGTGCCAACAGCAGGAGAAGGACTGGGTGTCACCCTGGGTGTGTTAGCATCCTTCTTACATGGCATCTTTCCTGATATTGGGCCCTGTGAAAGCCCTGCCACCTGTTTGTAGCTCTGTAAATCTCCAGTGTGTCATGTTTGATCTCATCAGGACTTCTTAAGAACGTGTCTGTTCCCCTTTCTCATTTTTAAGAAAAGACAGTGATGATAACCTTCACTGTCATCTCTTTCCCAGCAGCAAGGTCATGAAGTCACTGATACCAGTTGGTTTCTGACATAGCAATTACCTCATCATAGGCTAGAAGATATGTGTCCATATGTCATCAGACACATACGTGCATCTAAGCACAATGCACTGAGCTCATGAATTCCTGCACTTGAGCTGAAGGGCTCTTCTAACCTCTGGAACTACAGAATGTCTGAGAAGAAATAGGTGGCCTGCCAAAATCTCCTGTGGGGTGGTGAATTTAGCAGAATTTGAGCTTACCCTAGTAATGCGGATGGATAACCATAGGGTATATTGAGAGATTTTTGTATCTGTGCTGATTAAATCATTCATTAAGATCAAGACATGCGGTTGAGTGCATGGAAAATTAAACTTTCTTGTGCCTTGAATAGGTATTAATGGATACACTGACTGAAGTCAAACCAATTGATGTCCTGGATAGTGTGTGCCCTTGGGTGGGGAAGGAGAGGTAACCTCTTGGACCTAGTCCTGCAACATGTGTGGCCTGCACTATTTGTTAGGAAATGTGAAGATTTCACTTTAAGTTCTGGTACACTTCAAGAAAGAAAACACAGTTGATTGTCTTGTTCTCCACGCTTTCTTGTTACTTCATTTCAGTACCTTTTGTTTCTTTATGTGGTTCTTGTGTGTTTGTTTCTTCCCTTTAATGCTGTTCCTGTCTGTCTTTTCTCTTCCATCATCCCGTTGTGCATGCTTTAAGCTTGCTGATGCTCCTTGCCAGTTCCTCCTGCCAGGGTCTTCAGCACTGCACTTAGCACTGCAGGAAATGGAGGGGTGCCCAAGAACAACAACCCTGGACTATTGCTCTCTACTCATCTGCAGAGTGAGATTGTTTAAAATGAAGATCCTGCTCCTACTCAACTTCTCCATTTGGGGTTTTCCCCAAAGCTTCCCAGAAGCAGATGGTGCTTCCTGGAGTTGTGCTCACAGACACTGTATTCTCTGCAGTGCTGCCTCATGGCACTGGCTGGATGAGCGCTGCCTCCATAGTTGATGGTTTTAAGGAGAGAGAACCCATGTTAGAGTTACTTCGCTCATCCATTGTCAATCTGTGCAGACACTGTGCATTGTGCTTGATCAAGGTATATCCTAAGGATGTGAATTCATTCCAAGGACAAAAGAGTGTTTTCTGTTTTATAAGGTTTAGCCATAGAATTGATCTTAGGCTGTGTCTAGAAATGCAACTTGGATCAGTTTAATTGATCCCATAAAAAAAGAAGCATGCCTTCAAATAGACGCCTTTCTCTCTGCCAGCACTGTACAGCTTCAGTGATGACTTGTCTGTTCCAGGGCTTTAGGGATGGTTCAGGAAAGCATGCAGAAGTCTAAAACCCTCCTGGGAGGGGAGACTGAGATTGAACAAGATTAGAAATGCTCCGCAAGCAGGCTTAATTAAAGGAAAAAGGCTAAAGAGAGTATGCGTGGCATTTGCTGCAAGACAGAACAGAAGCTTTTTTTGGAATACTTGTATTTTAAGCAACAGTAGTACTGAAAATTATTACTTATCTAGAAAATAAGATGCCTTAATTTGAGGAGAGGAAGGGAAATTGTTATTACTTGGTTTAATTAGGGTCTCATTTAACTGAGCTGACCAGTACTCAAGCTGACCACTTTCTTTGTTAACGTAGCAAATAAAGGAAGAAGAGATCAGGAAGCCAGGGAGGGAGCAGAGCAGAAGAAGGAAGGAGTGGGATTAGAGATGGAGCCTGTGGCACTGCAGGAAGGGAAGCATGTATTGGTCCAGGGAAACAAGGTTGGCGTCCACAGAGACTGCAGGGATGGAGTCTGCCAGGAGTCCTGTGTAAGCAATTAACTTCAGGCTCTGAAATAAACAGGGTGTATGGCGGCTTTGGTTATCACAAATCCAAATACAAACATCTGTTTTCGTAACAGTTGGAAAGTTCTGTTTTAAATGTAAGATGTCCATGCAGCCTTCAGTGTGAGTTCCTGTGATAGCTGTGGCTCAGTGGTGCCATTTCCTCCATGAGCAGTCCCTCAGCTTCCTGCAGCGAGCAGACCTGCCAGTGCCCACAGAGATTCCTTATGTAGGGATGGATCTGGCAGGGCTGGGCCTTGGGTTTCCTTCCACCCTTCTGTGCTTGCTCCTGACCATTTGTTTTCCCTTTAGACATACCACTCAGCACTCCTGTGAAAGTGATGTTATCAATATGAAGACTCTGTATCCTGGACTAAATCTGTGTGAAATGTTCTTGGTAACGTTATGTTGCTCCAAATAGCAAATTCTGCAATCAGTGCATCAAAGCTGCAAGGGAAAATGCTTTTAGATGGCTTGCTCCTGTCCTAACACTTTTGAAACATTTTTAGACATGATCTTTTCAACACTACACCAGGGGATTTCCACTCCCTTGCTGATTTAAAATGCTCATACTGTTGTTTTAACCACAAAGCTTACACTCGTGCACGCTCGCTCTCTCATTTTCTCCTCGCTAAGGATCGGGTACAGATTTCAGGTACAGTTCTACTAAAATGTGTCTCATAATGATGGTAGGAATCTAATGCTGTTATAATTATTTGTCATCTGTAAGCAGCTCCTCAGATGCTAGCTGCTGCAGGGGTGTATGTGAGTGCCACATGGTTGTGGTAGAGGGCTTCAGAGCCTGAAAGCTGTCTGGAGCTGAGCTCCCCCACTGAGCTGACAGCAGCACCCGGAGCATGGGGCTGCAAGCAGAGAGGTCTGCAAGTGCATGGACTGCTGAGGGGGATCAGGATGATGGTAAATCATCTATATATTGATACAGAAGTGTAGAATTGACTGACAAATGAAAGAACTGTTCAGTTCTGGGGCAGGGTGGTCTGATAGAGAAAGATCTGTACAATGTTTTCTTGTGACCATCAGTATTTACTAACTTGAAACATAGCTATTCAGAAAATGTGGGGTTTCTGGAGTGTGTGGAGGTTTTTTTTGGTTGTTTGTTTGTTTCATGTGTGTGTGTTTTTTAAATGACTAGATTATAAAGTAGCTTCATTGGTTTTTCTTTTTTAATGACTCTTGAGTGTGACCTCTCAGTAGTGTTAGGAAGAAAATTAATTTCCAGCTGTGAACACCATTATTTTAAGACAGAAGTCCATATTACTGTAACTTAACATTGTGTTGGTTAGATGTAGAGAGTTTTACTGATAATACAAAATTAATTCGTGATTAGGAAATCCAGGGAAAATAGCAGATGTAGCAAATAAGCAAAATTGGTCATAAAATTGAAGCTACTTCAGCACCAGATACGCTTTGCTAGTTGCATGAGTGTATTACTAATTTCTGAAGTGCTGTCTGTATTGTAATCTATGCCTTAAAAATAATGGAGCCTAGTCTTATGGGGATTCATTATAATGCTTGACTGCAACTCTATGCAAAAGAAACCCTTTTGTGTCTCACTCCACCTGGTGAAAATTTCGCTATGGAGATCAGCAAATTGATTCTTGCTTAGTAAAGTTTTACTGTCTACTCTAAGCTTGTGGAATAAGGTAATGCTGGAGTTTGAATTAGATAATATTGGCTGCATGCGAACAAAATCTAATTTGATTCTGCTGCCCTCTGCAGCAATAGGCTCTGTGGGGCCTCAGAGGAAGTTCTGAAACTGCTGCTGTTAGAAGCACTTTCTCCTGGATGCCAGCTGTTCACTGCACTGTGATTTTTAAGCAAGCACAGTAGCTCTTGGGGTTGATTTGCTGCTGATTGAAGCCCTGTGTATCTCAGTGGTGAGTCTGCTGGACCCTTCTCCTCTGTAACTTCAGGGCTGGGAGGCTTCAAGAAATGCGGCCAGGATCCTTCTCCCCTGCAGGGACTCTCATTTTGTTGTCAGCAGTCAAAATATCGTAACTCTCCCTTGGGGTAGGCGGAGTGGTGATGATCCAGCAGTGATATCAGGTGGCATCACCTGCTTTTTTTTTCTCTATGACTCAATATAATCTGCTCATCTTCGATAGGTATGTATTTTAATATGTGCAGACTTCTATAGTAGTCCCTTAGCAGACTGGTTAGCTGTGTATGTTGGAGCGTATGTTTGCTGTCCCCAAAATTCAGTGTTTTCATAGTGAAGCCTTATATTACTAATAAATCATATGACTTGGTTGTTTTATTTCAAAAGTTCTGGAGGCAGCTAATCTTCCTAGTTTATAAGACAGCTTGGAGAGGGTCCTTCCAGTGCAAGGTATGTTCCCTTTCACCGTATTTCTGTCAGTCAGCTCCCATGGAAGTGAACTGATCTTAGACTCTGAAGTATATTGATATCTGAAGAGATGTCTGATCTTAGACATCTCTGAAGTATACTGACTTTTACAGAACTTTCCAAATCCTGACTTAGACAGGTTTCCCATTCTGGTAAGGTAGATAATCTTCAATGGGAGGGATGGGGCATATTCTAAGGCCTTCTAAGCTCTGTTCCTTTGCCTTGGGGCAAAGGAATAGAGCCAAACTGGAACTAGAGTGTAGGAATACAGGTATATAACATTTTTTTCATGCCCTATTAAATATATTTCATGGAATCATGGTAGGGAAGGAAGTAATCACGGTGAGCAGCACCCCAACCTTGGAGCATAGCTGAGCATTATATTCCCTTACACAATGAACTCAACTGAAACTATGCTCTCAGTAGTAGAAGGTCCCCTATCTGCTAAACAGCAGGACCAAACATCCTATTTTCTTGTTCAAGCTTAATGACCAAATTGGGAATAATAATTCATACTTACCTTTCTCAGTTTAAAAGACTTGGTGGTGTTCAGTGCCTGTGTGTTGCGTTGGCTGTCCTGGATGTTTGGGTGCTGCAGCTTGCTGTAGTGGCTCGTGTGCTCGTAGCTCATGTGGCAATGTGATTAACCTCTCTTGGGAACCTACATGTGAGAGAAAAGAGGAAAAACATACTGTCTTAAAAAAGAACTACCACATTATGCAAGTGTTTTTCTCTGTGTGCAGTGAGTTCATGGCTAAAAAAAAGTTAATCTGTCCACATTAGTTCAGTGTCACTGTTGCACATGGTCATAATTGCTGTATGACAGTAAGTCAGGCTCACGTTGATTTGTCTTCTTAGGTTCTGCTTGTGTCTTACCCTACTTCTGAGCAGTAAGATAGCCCAACCATTTCTGGTTGGGCTTCATCTGATGTGGTGGTAGTTAAAGCTAGATAAAGAAACTGTATTTTTGTTATGAAGTTTCTTCACCATGTTATTGCTAGTGAGATATGTATCTGCATGCAACTCAGTTAGATAAAAATGTTGTTTCAGAAGCATTCTGCTGTTGGTGTAGGTAGGGGCAGGGATGCAAAGCAAGGTGGGAGCCCAGCTGTGAGCTCTTTGTGCTGTGCTGCCATTGAGCTCCCACTCTTTGGTAGCTCTCCATTCTACTTAGGCTTAGCTTCTGGTGATTCCAGCTGCTTCTCTAGATGCAGTCAGAGTTCTTTTCAGCACTGCCATTCACACGCAAGATAGGAACACTCCTCACTTACACAACAGAGGATGTCCTCACGTTTTTGGCAGCTGGGAGCAGGCAGAAGTGAAAGCACACCTCAGCGGTGGCGTGGGCCGGGCCCTGGCATAAGCAGGAAGTTGATGCAGTCAGCCAGCAGCAGGCGGGTGAGAACAAAAAGCATTTTTTCCCCTCATGGTTTCCCAGTGATGTTAACTCAGTAAGCATGGGCGTGGGCAGTGGTGGCCGGGAGGGTCAGAAGGGCTCCTGCAGCCGGTCTGGGGCTGCTGTGACAGTAGTGGAGATATGTCAGCTCACGCCAAGCGTTGGCCACCAGTGGGTCTGTCACCCAGCCATCACCTCTGGCTTCTTGGGGCTTGTCCCACACCAAACCACACTGATTTAAGCAGATTCCACTCCAGCTTTGGTGTGTGGCAAAGTGAAGTGCCTCTTTTTTTATGTTACCCCCGGCTCCTCAGTCCCAAGCCTGTGGGAAGAGCTGACCTACAGCTGAAGGGCTGCACAAGGAAATGGCAGGAAGCCGCTGAGCCCGCTAGGGGCTGCAGCAGCCCCAGGGCCCTCGTGGAGCCTTCCCAGCCTGTGTGCATCACATGGCCCAGTTCCTCGCAACAGTGGCTGCACGTCCCACAGCAGTCATACAATGGCTGGTGATGGTGGCAAACCTGAGCCATCTGTGCCTAGGATGGCTTTCAGGGTAGACCCTGAAAGGAAGAAGCTGGTAATCATGGATTTGTGTGTATGTGTGTGTGTGGTTTTTTTACACAGTGTGGCATCAACTTGCTGAATCCATGATGACAGAAGGTGCAAGTCCTGAAGTGTGACAGGACTGGAAAAATTGGATGTCACATAGATGAGAAGGAGCATTCATAAGTGAGAGGAATGAAATGTGTTTTGGGGTTTTCACTGAGTGCTGAGTTTGCAGGAGACTGGCCAGCAGGTACCCATGCTGCACAGGTCGTGGTGGCCACTGCTCACCTGTGATGGAAGCTGTGCTGCTTGTAACCCCTCAGGCTGCCTCCCTGCATCCTCAGTGGGCATGAGGGAAATAAAATTGCTCCTTGGGGAGCACCAGAGGAACGGGAACCCCGTTGTCAGAGGAGAAAGGGTCAGACAATGCAATCAAAGTCTGACAAGCCTCATGTCCAGTCCTGCAGGCTGGTAGATGAGTGCTCTATGAGGTCCACAACGAGCAGATCGGCTTCTACTGATCGTGTGTTTTGGCTTGCTTTCAAGTCATCTGCTCCCTCTGGCCTGCAGGATTTCCTTGTCCAGCACAGGATTTTGAACAGTAGAGAAATCTGCTTTCTGAGCCCCAGCTGCTCCATGACCTTTCAAGCTCTGTGCTGTGCCATCTTCACCACTGTTTTCATGGGCCAACAGCCCTCAGTTGAATGGGATATGCCATGTATCGGTGCTGCTCAGTGCCATCTGTGGGGCTGTTGTGGTGATGTGCCAGCCATGCTTCCACAGCAGACAACCTTGGTGACCTTACAGGAGCTGAGTCAGGCCCTAGTGCGGTGCTGCTGCCAGCAAAAGTGACTCAGGTGACTGGCAGGAAGGGTGATGCACCTGGAGGGGAAACAGCATGCTTAAGTACTGCTGCGAAATTGAGTACCTCTGCGGTGAGTTGTGTTTTGTGCTGTCAGTAATGAGGTACTGACCAGAAGATCAAACACTTGAGTTACGTTCTTTTATTTAAGACAATGTGGTTGTGGCAGATGAGCTGTGCTTTTCTACACATCCTGTAGGTGCAAATGTCTTCTGAATGCAAAGCTACAAGAAATAAAAACCCGAACCTCTTGAGGTCTTTGGCTATTTGCACAAAAGTACTGTAAGATTGAGGAGACCCGTGGCAAATCTTAAGGTTTGTGACTATTAGAGCTGGAAATAGATGTTGCTGGGTTTTTTTTCCTATTAGAAAACTAATGTTGCATTCATCTGCTGCCTCTGAGCTTTTATAGGTTGAGCAAAAAACTTGTGACATGTTTCTGATTGCAGTCTTTTTTTTTTTTTCTTGCAGGCAAGGTTAATATAGCCAAGAACTGACATATAATTAAGTAAGATTTTGGAAAAAATAAGATTATAGCCTACTGCTATAAATGAATGATCACCTGGAAAAAGAAGGATGCTGAGATAAGAGGCTTTGGGTCTTTTAACACCTAAACTGAAGGTAAAATCCCTTTACTCCTGGTTTTTTTTGTGTGTGTACTCCCGGCCATGAACCACAAAGCTATCTTGTTTGTGCCAGTGCAGTAAATTTGTGATACTGTGTGGGAGGGTTCCACGTTAAGCACAGACTTTCCTGGCAGACCTTAGGGCCAGCACTTGGCCTCTGCTTTCCCCACGTGTGCCTGCTTTAAATTTTGGTGGTTTTTTAGACCAACAGTTCCTGCAAGAAAATTGAGAAAATATTCCCTGTTCTGGGGGATAGTTCTCAAATCCCGATACTCTTTCCAAAGTGAGTTTTAGTGCTTGTCATGTAAGCATCATCTTGGGGTCCTCTGAGCACTCTGTTGTACTTCCATAGTTGATGCCACATTTCCCTCTGAAAACTGTTGGACCTTCTGCAAACTGAAACCCTCAGACAGATGGCAGCCTGCCACAGGCTATAGCGGAGGTGAGGTGACTGATGGTGAGCATTTAACAAGATTCTTCCCATGTCTGATTTTCCAGCACGGCTTCCATGGCCTGTGACGAGCTCACTGGTGTCTCAGGCATCTTTACGCGCCAGAACTCTGCTAGTGCTGTTTCTTTGGACTTTGAACCCGACACTGACTACAAGTTTGTGGAAACCTTAGAGGACCGGTACAAGTGTGCCTACTGCCACTTAGTCCTTCACAATCCCCACCAGACAGGATGTGGGCACCGGTTTTGCCAGCAGTGCATTCTCGCTTTGCGGTTAGTACAAACTCCTTCCTGTATCTACAGGCTCCCTGTCCTCCTGTTCTTAAACAGAAGTCAGCACCTTCCATAAATCAACAGTAAATTCCATAATAACAGTGGCTGTCTGGTAACACATTGTATGGGAGTCAAGGGGAAGACTTCTGAACTCAATGACTGTGTGCTCAGTCTTTTAAAGGTGTCTTTAAAGATCTTACAGGGTGCTGGTGAGAAATATAGGATTGCTTTGGCAACTGCATAGAAGCCAGCATATGAATTTTTTTTATATGAACTTAATCATTATTGAGTGGGACAATGACTTGGTTTGTCCGTCTGTTATTGGTACTACTCAAGTGATTTTTTTAATATTTCATGTTATTGGTACCAGTGGCTAAATTAAGGTTAGTTTCATTTGGTTCCATATAACTTCTTTACTTTTAGTGGAGTTCTCGAACTGATGTTAGTATTACCCAAGATTACAGTGAGATCAGAGGGCTGCTGCCGTTTGCTTGCTTGGGATTCACCTGAAGGTGTAAATAAGCTTACCTGGCATACCTATCAAACGTTTTGTGTGCATAGGGGTAGGATTCTGCCCAGGACGACAGCAGAGAAGCTGGATTGTGTGGATAGATGTTGCTTTTACTTTTTATGAATTTTAGATGCTTTGTGTTTGTCACTTTTCCCCCTCTGGGTTGCCTCCCTTTGCACAACTGCCTCAATATGCATTTTCTCATCTTTTATCATAGGACTTCTTTCAATACAGGGGCTATTAGGTCTTCCTTTACTGTCATAACAAGGAGTGCACTGCTTGTACTAAACAGAGGCTCGGCTTAATGCACAGGAAATTTTTTCAGATATGACATCTGTGAGAAGCAGATGGCCAGAGAGTGACAAGATCCCCTTTAATTTAAAAGGCATCTTATTAACAGTTGTAGGACAAACTGTACTTTCTGTTATAAGTTCATTGTTGCAGCTTAACAACCTCCCAGAGCTCTAAGCAGACTGTGGCTGTGTAGATGTTAGATCAAAGCCTTTTCAAAGTCCTTTTTGATTCTTATGGTACCCAGGTGAATGGGATGTAGACAAGTCACTTTCCTTCCACACTTTATTATTACATAAGTTCTAGGTATGATGTTCTGTTGATTCATATTAAGGAAAATATCACTTTGACATAGGAACAGCACATAAGATTTAACTTGCTAAACCATCTCCGACTTAAATTACTTGTTATAAAAGTGACTAAAATGTAAGAAATTTAAGATGGATCAAGAATCTGTGCCCTCAAATTATTCAGGCTGGACTTTCTTTTGATGAACCCATACTGACTATGCCTGATAACAGCTTTGTTCTCTAAGTGCCTTTCCATATCCCTCAGGACAATCTTCTCCGCATCTTTTCCAGGTTAGGCCAACAGGTCCGTAGTTTCCCAGGTCTTCTCCTCCTGTCCCGTTTGCAGCTGTGTATAATACTGTGCAGCTTCCAGCCAACAGGAGCCTCTCCAGACCCCCATGACCTTCATTAGATTGTTGAGAGGGGTTCAGCTAAAATGCCCACCTCAGTGCCCTGGGGAGATGCCATCAGGGTCCATGGACTTCTGAACGTTCAGCTGATACAGCTGTCCCTTACAATTTTGGTGACCACAAATTGAAAGTCACTGCTCCATCATCCATGCCAGTTGGATTCTAGCGTAGCCCAATCTTGGAAAGTAAATCAAATCTTCTGTGGGTTAACACAACTCTTCTTTTAATCTAGAGGACTGAATGCAGTACCCACCTGTCCTGTCGACAAAGAAACAATAAAAATGCACGAGGTAAGTGGCTGTGCATGCAGTGACCACCTGCATGAAAGAAAGCAGGACAGCTGAGAACAAGGCGGGTCTGAGTCTTTTCGTCCCCAAAGGCGGAGCAGCTTTTGTCTTATGAAGCGATGCTGATTGAAAGTGAAGAAAAAAAGATTTGGATGTAGAGCTAAAGCTTTCTTTTATACTTTGAATTCTAAAGTTATTTCAGTTTAGTCCTCTGTATTTCCAGTAAACTGTCAAATAGTTTCACGGAGTTTTAAATCTTCTCATGTCTTTCGATATTTTTTTAGTGGATTTTTATAGGTTATTTTACCATGGGAGTTTATTGGCGTACTTTTCAATCCCCTGTCTTTCTGGGGGATCTTGTTTGTTTGTCTTTAATTTTTGGCTTGGTTCTAATTTGCTGTCTTAACTATTTTTATTATATATCATTAACCCTGCAGACTTGATTTGCTTTTTGGTAACTTTTTAGAGGAAAAGGCAAGTTCATGCTGCTTATTTTGCAATCTACCTGATTTTTGTAATGGATTCATCTGTTCTTATTTATATGCCAAGGCTTGAAAGTATGCTGCCTACTTGATCCTGCCAGAATGAATTTCCCAGTGAAATGAAATGTCTCCTCCCTATTCTGCTCCTCAGACAAAACTGTAATCAGACTGTCTTTGTGATTCTGTTTTTCACTCACTGTCTGCTGCCCTGTAGAAATCTTACGACAATAGTGCAACACAGAGCAGCTGTATAGTGCTCTGTGTAGATAGATCCCTAAATAAGACTGGAAGTTTGCTCAGGGAGCTCACTTGCTTCTGCTTACACAGCTGTTTCTCAGAGTCTATAGACAGAGCGTCTGAGCATCATTGCCATCCCATTCCTTTACAGGTATTCAAAGACAACTGTTGTAAAAGAGAAGTTCTCAACTTGTACGTGTTCTGCAAAAACTTCCCTGACTGCAATTCAAAAATAATTCTGGGGAGGTATCAGGTTAGTTGGCTCGATCACGTTTTAAGCCTTTGATTTTCATGTGAACTTTGTGTGTGTCACAAGCTAAATTTCAGTGGTTGTCTTCAGACTTTTGTCACTGTAGCAATGTGGCTTGAGTACATAGTCTGTGACTTAGTTATACTCTGAGTAACAAATATTATGTCATGGCTGTAAGCTTATACCAGCTGTGCCTTATTTGTTTGATAAGAACCATTTGCTTTATATTGCTGTGAATATATCTGTCATTTTGCAAGTTCAGGAGGACTGTAGTGAAGGTTTTCTATATAGCAGTGAAAAAAATAATGATATGGGAATTTAAGTATTATAAAAATAGCAAGGATAACTCACATCAGAAGTCTGTGCAGGGTGATGTGGAATTGGGGAGAGAGACCCAAGACAGGTGAGCAGGTTGGTGCTCGGCCTCACCTCACTGCCCTGCTGCTCAGCAGAACCTGAGGCCAGCGAAAGCCCAGAGCTGTGACAGCACGGAGATGCCTTACTATATCCACAGCATCTGTACTTAATTTCTGTACACTTAGGCATAATGAGATGCTTGATTCAGGAGAGCTTGCTAAGACCTGCTGGCCATTTGGGCCTATTTGAGTGACAAGTTGCAGTCCTATAGAGGAGTCTTCAAATTTTCAGAATTTTGAGTGTCTCCAGACTGCCAGTTGTTTCTGTGTGTCATACTGGGGTTTAATTTGCTTTTCTGTGTTGCAGGAACATCTTCAGCAGTGTTTGTTTGAAAGCGTGCAATGCACAAATGATGGATGCTGTGATCAAATCCTTCGGAAAGATGTGAAAGATCATTTGAGTCGGCACTGTAGATTTCGAGAACAAATGTGTCAGTACTGTAATAAATACGTGGTGTTAATTAACATAAAGGTAAGATGATAAAACGTTCTCTGGAATCCATACATACATTTGCCTCTTAGTATTGCTGAGTGAAACGTTTCCAGCATTGCAGTGGGGTTTTACCACTCATGAAACAAAACTTGGCTGAGTAGCTGAAGGAGAAAGCCTAATAAAAATGAGCATGCTTTAACTAATACCGGTTACTCTTGCTCTCTTAAAAACATGTTGTGGGGCTTGGGTGTGTGTGTTTGTGATTGCTTTTTGCATGCTAGAATTAATAACTTCTTCTATGTATACCGCTTCACAAAAATGCAAACCATTGCCTGGTTTTTCTTTTTCCCCAGAATCATGAGGAAAATGACTGTCCTGATTATCCCATGCCTTGTCTCCAAAACTGTTCACAGATAATTCTGAAAAAGGAGGTACGAGGATTTTTTTCACATGCAACGATTCAGCAAATTGCACACACCTCTGAAAACTGAAACTCACATCACAGACCGCATTGGCTCACACCGATAAAACTTCATCACTCTCAGTATATTCTTTGTTTGGTCCTAAACGTGACGTATGTCCCATCTGACAAGTGAGGTGTTTGGTCACTGCAAAGCACTGGTATTGCAGTATGGGAAGACACCTGTCTTGCTTATTGACTCTGAATATTCGTTTTCCTCTTTATGCAATCAGTCGTGACATTGGCCCCTAATCACCCCTTATGCAGGTATTTAGATTTTATCAGTGCAATAAGTTATTCAATATTTATTTCAAGTTTCTTTGTTAATATACGCAGATTGAAAAGCATCATACTGTGTGTCCTGAGACTGAAGTGGACTGCCCTTATAAACAGTATGGCTGTCTTATAAAGGTAATGTTTTATAGATCATTGCTTGTACTAGGAATTTGTCTCCCAAACCAATCAGAGTAGTTAATTAAGATAACCATTTTTAGTTCTTTTACAACCATTTCTAGTAAGATGCTACAGCAGAGAACCAGGACTGTCGTTCCCTCACTTCCAATGCACAAAGGGGACATTTTAAATCCTGACATCAATAAATTTTTTATCCACCAGCTTCGAAGATCTGTGTGTCTGATTGTTTTGCTCTTTCACTCCCCTTCTGCCTCACTAAGGTGAAAAGAGGGAAACTTGCTGAACATGAAAATGCTGCCCTGAGGGAACACATGCTGCAGATTTTAGACAAGAATTCTAGATTGGAAGAACAAGTAAGTTGTATTTAATGAACACTCTTCAACAGTTCTTGGCAGCTTGGAAGATTATCTGAGATTTTGCATTTGTTGTCTGTTACAGCTCAGCTGCATTCTAAAAGGACTGTTTTTATTGTACTTGCTTACCTCAGAAGTCAGAATATGCTCTTCTTGTGAAGTCAGGCAATTAGCTGGAAACTTGTCTGTGCTCAGGCATGTGTGTTCTCCATCAGGCACAATGGGAGCCTTGTTGCCATCACTTACATCATTTGTTTTTGATTTCTTACAACTGACGCCAAGTTTGTGGATAGAGCGTTTGAAGGTCTCGGGGGCCAGTCAGATTGCATTGAAAAGGAGCCTTGGGGTGCTGAAGTCATCCCCTCTGCAGAGGTGGCACAGATCAGTGCAGAGCCTCCTGCCTACTTCCAACTTAACACTGTGGCTTATAAAAATTTCACTTTGCAAGCTGGGCAATAACAAGTCAGACTTAAGATGCAGGGATGTCAGTATTTGACAGTGCGTATCCCTGATTTTTGAATTATCCAGCTAAGTTAGAGGTTTTACACTGTAAACTTTTCTACTTTCTCCTGTACATAACATGTTTTAATATAATCCCTGTGCATTTTGGTTGTGCATGGAGCTTTTACTCTGTATTTTTCCATCTGTAGATATCTGACCTGTACAAGAGCCTGGAATGTAAAGATATTAAAATCCAGCAGCTAGCCGAGGCTATTAAAAAGTGTGAGAAAGAATTCAGACAGTTTACACAACTGTTTGGTAAAAACAGCAATTTGATGGTAAGCACACAGGTGAGTGACATATTGGTTTTTACCTTTTTGGCCAATTGCATTCTTGCAGTTTAAACTATGCAGTATAAAGCATGTTTATCCAGCTGTCATTAATAGCAAGACAATAACAAATACTGTGTCCCAGACACTTCCAAGGCCCTTCTTTTTTACAATTACAGTATTGTGTTGTAACCAATAAAGAAGTTTGGATATCTAATCAGGGCAAAAAGCACTGTATAAATCCTCATGGCCAGATCCCCATTGAAAATAGGAAGGTGTGAATTTGAATCATCAGTTGGATGAAATAAAGCAATGTGAACTGATCTGAATTGAGGGATGGCTTCTCAGCTGGTAAATGCCAAAGGAGGGATGATTTGGATGCATTCCTAAGGCAGCAGAGTACTTTTGCTTGCATTGTGTAGTTAGTATTGCTCACATGTTGAAGATTTCTTTATTCCCAATGAAATGGCTGGTTTTGTAAATGTCCTTGTCTCCGCTTCCCCCCTTCTTCCTATGGCATTGACTGGAAGGCTCTTGCCAGTCATCTGGATAAGTCTGCACGACTGGAATCGCAGGTGAAACAGCTAATACAGATGGCAAACCAGCAGCAAAGTAAATTAGACTTGAGACCCCTGTTTGACACAATTGAAAATGTAAAACAGAAGATTGCCCTTATGGAGACGTATGATCAGCGCTTAGGTATGTTGGGACTTCCTTCTGTTCTGCATGGGTTTGGGATCTTTGATGATGTTGTGGTGGCTAAGTAGAGGCTCTGGTACTGCAATCAGTCAGTTGCAACTCTTAGCCAAAAAGGGTTCTCTTCTCCAGGCTTTCTATGACCAACCTGTGATAGTACATTCTACAAACATCCTCCCACCTTCCCCTACTCCACAGTGTCACCAGAGGGCCCAACTCCTGAATTCCTGAGGCACAGCAGGGCCAGAGTGCTGGGTTTGGTGAGGCTGGGGCAGCGTGGTTGTAGCAGTCAGACACTAAATCTGGCTTGCAGTTAGCGTTTTTCCTTATTCAACTACCTGCTGTGATTAGAATTGGAAGAAAAAAAGGTTAACAGCTGTACTTAACAGTCTGTACTCAGTACTGTTTTTATGTATTTTCAGCTCAAGTCTGGCTGCTCTTTGTATCCGATGTCTGACAGTTTTATCTTCCTTTTTTCCAGCTGTTTTGGAAAGTCAGTCCAGCAAACACGATCTGCAGATCAATATTCACAAAGCACAGCTCAATAAAAACGAAGAACGATTTAAGCTTTTGGAAGGCACCTGCTACAATGGGAAATTAATTTGGAAAATCACAGACTATAAGATGAAGAAAAAAGAAGCAGTGGAAGGTCGTGTCCTCTCCATCTTCAGCCAGCCCTTCTACACCAGCCGCTGTGGGTACAGGTTGTGTGCCAGAGCCTATCTGAATGGGGACGGCTCAGGCAAGGGAACACATGTCTCACTCTACTTTGTTGTCATGAGAGGCGAGTTCGACTCGCTGTTGCCATGGCCCTTCAAGCAAAAAGTTACACTTATGCTTTTGGACCAAACTGGGAAAAAAAATCACATTGTGGAAGTCTTTAGAGCTGACCCCAATAGCAGCAGTTTCAAAAGGCCTGATGGAGAAATGAATATTGCCTCTGGTTGTCCACGCTTTGTGCCACACACAGTTCTGGAGAACACAAAGAATACCTATGTCAGAGATGACACTCTGTTTTTGAAAGTAGTTGTGGATTTAAGTGATCTAGAGGAATTGTGAAGAAAAAAGTATCCAATCAGCGTGACTGCTTTAATTTTTATGAAATGCCTTCTTGGTGACTACTAGCCATGCAATAGTGAATTGCCACCAGTCAGCTACTGATGTGTTTCAAGGCTTTTGGACAATGTGACAGATAATGAATTGCCAAAACATCAGCCTTTGTTTTTTAACCTTTTTTTCAAGCCTGTGGCTTCAAGGCAGCTGTAAGACAAGTCTGATGTGAACACGCATATAATCCAGTGCTTCGACTTGGCTCAGTATGGGCTGGGTGTGAATGCTTGGCTCACATCACAGGACTAGTAACTTAGGATGAAAATTCTCCTATAAGCCCTTGGGAGCCCAGGCAGGCCTGTGGGCTCCACTACTCACACCAACTCACATTTCACTTGTCTGAAATGGAAACATTTCAATATTAGCTTGTTTGAATCAGTGTATCATGAGCCCTCAATCTCCTGGATTTTTGAAGCATTGAGAAAGGGGTTCAGCCAGACACTTGTCAGGGATCTTGTGTACTTTTTTTTTTTGTTAAAGTATTTTTTACCAGGAATTCCAGAGCGAGATACCAATGCCTCTTACTTTTCTAGCCTGATATTTCAGCTGTACAGAAGGTCACAAAACGGCTGTGGTAACATCTTTTTCATTCCTGCCTAGTGCCTTGGGACTGATTTCCACTGGTGATCAACATCCACAGTCCCTACCCCACCTGAGCCGCATGTCCTTCTCACCTCTCAGGATATGGCCACAAGGTACTCAGCTGCCAGCTCCTGGAAGAAAGGGGACAAAATTCTTCTGTTTGTCCTTCCAGGCACACTCCTTTGGCCTACCAGCTCTACGGGTGGCAGGAAGAGCTCTGGATATCTGTTTGGGAAAAACCTCAGATAACATGCACTGTTCTCCCTAGAAATTCGGAATTTTGGGAATGAAGGGGGAAATAGATGAGGAAATGAAGTTCCTGTTGGAACCCAGGTCTCACGAGTAGTGCAGCTTGAGCATTTGTTAAAAGGAGTGAGAGCTGCTGAGCAACTACTGCTAACTATGAAATACTTAGGAAGATCTTCATTTTTATCCTAAGTTCTCTCCACACTGCAAGGGAACAATTGCATTTTATGTCATTTATTGGAGACACACTAAGAATGCCAAGATCAGGCACCAAGCAACAAGAAGAAAAGAACACACAGTGCCTTTTTAAAGTCTTTTGGGTGCTTGTAGGATGGAAGTAATTTTGCACACTCCATCATTTTCTTGTTAGAAGTGACAGAATTTTGTGTCTCATCTCTTACAGATCAGGTAGTGAAACAGCAAAATATTATCCACTGCTCCTGCAGCCCACTGGCAGAATAAAGCTGGAGCTTTTGCAAAGGATGGCATGAAATCAAGCTGGATTTAGAGTAAGAGTAAACCAGGCAGGATAAAAACCAAAATGGGGCACAGACTCCAGGGTATAAGGTAGAAAATGTAAGATGGCGAAATGGAAAATGCCACTTCTGTGCAGAATTATGTAATATGATTTGGTGACTGACACTAAGATGAAGGCAAAAGACGATATTTTATATCTGGAAGCTCATTCCTCAATTCCATAGGCATTTACTTTTCCAGGCAGTTTCTAGAATGTAAATCAGACAAATATTTTCAAATGTGGAGGTGGAGTGGGAGAGAAGCCTTAGTGATCTGTACATCACAGTAAGGTAACACATCTGGAAGTTTCTCATCCAAAGTCCTTTTTGCTGCATTATGTCTGTGTATGATGGGCACATACGGGTTTTCATAGTGACCAGACAGATGATAAAGGTCTGATTTTGTTCTTTTGTATCACCACCGTGACTGACTTTACAGTCCTTTTTCTCCATGTAGCGGAGAGAATTGGGCCTCTTTGACTTTTTGTTACAGAAGGAGAAAGCTTGTTTGAAAGATACTGTGGGATATGGATTCTGAGCCTCTGCTGTGGACTTTGTATTGACTGATACTTTCAAAGGAATAACCGAGTGGTGTCAGCCGCAGGTCTTTGGACTGTCCAGTGTGTGAAGTGTAAAATGAAAGGCTAGAGACCCTGGAGAACTAAAGCAGGACGGAAAGGACGCGCTCTGTACCTGGATGAATAACAGACCTCTCTGCCTCCACACCCCAAGTATAAAATGGGGATAATAATACTTGTGGAAATGTTAGGACTATTTAAATATTTGTGAAGAGTTTTGAGCATGAAAAGAACTAAGTATTATTAGAACTCCATTTCTAGTTGTTGAGTTGGTTTTTGCATAGTGATGTGGGTGTGTGTTAGTGTGTTGCCGGGCCAGTGCTGGAAGCGTGCTTAGCTTTAGGCAGGCTGTGCCTGTGTTGGCTTTACCTTTTTGCCATGAGTGTTCCTTTTAAAATTCTGAAGCACAAATGATTCACCCTGGGTGACGGAAATGTCCCTGTTGGAGTACTGTCTGTTTTATAATGAATTCATTGAGAAAATTACTTTTTTTCTAAGGCGATCTTATTTAAACTGGTTTGTTTTGTTACAATAGTTGAGTTTTGTGTGAAGATTTTCAGCGATTTTTACTACTTGTGAACGGCATTTTAAATTTCATCTCATTCCCAACGAAGAAAAACGTTGTCTAGCATGAGTACTGGGGAAGGATTTTGTTGTTGCATGATAAATACCAAAAAACCTTTCAATAACGTTGTACTGCGTCAACAACCAAAAGCGTGTTCTACATCAGCACACGGTGTATTTTTATGTAGTTACTGACCGTTTGTAACTGTTTGAGTATCTCTTACTACAATGCAGACATTTTTCTAGCCAAACGTCATAACTGTATACGCAAAAACAGGGTCAGAATAAATAATGTTACCACCTTTCCAGAGTGCCGTGCGTCCCGTCGGCGGGCAGGTGTTGCCAGGGGCGGTGCACGGCGCTGAGCGTGGGGCTGGGCGGGCCGTGACGCGCTGCCGGGCCGGAAAGCACCGCCTCCCGCTCCCGGTCGCCGCCAGCCCTTCCGGGTCACCGCCGAGCCGCTGTGGGGTCCGCGCTGCCGCCACGGCCGGCCCGGTAAGTGTGGCGCTGCGTCGGGCTCTCCGAGCGGGGCCGCTGCAGGAAATGGCGGCGGGGAGCGGGGTCCTGCGATTGGGGCCGTCCCGGCGGCCTCAGCGCTGCGTAGCCCGGGGATCGCTCCTCGCTCTCGCGGAACGTGGCCTCGTAATGCACCTGACGGCTTTCACGGTAGTCGCTTTGGAGAGAAATTTTTTGTAAATGCATTGATCCTGACATCGCGTTCTTCGAAGATTACACACAAACGGGGTCTTGGCACAGATTCCTGCTGTAGGAAGATGGAAGCCTAAACTTTTGCTTCACCGTGGTGTGATGCGCTCTGTGGGGGTGCTGGCGGGGTTGGTCTTAGATGCCTTCTCGCCTTTCCTCTCTCACCGCACCCCTCCTTTTTCTTTTTTCCTCTAAGGCTTTTGGAGATGGTGCTCTTGACCATGCTTTTGTCTCGCATTAGGTATGGACAGCCAGAAGGATGAGAAAGGCAGGGTGCTCAGTGCAGCTTCTGCAGAGGACCTGAAAGTCCGAGGTAGGCACAGCTGGTCAGTTTCAGAGCCACGGTGCTGTGTGTGCCATGTGTTATCCTATGTGTCAGTTGCTATCTTTAACTGTGATATTTACTGTAGTCATTTGCTAATGATAACAGACTGTGGCACACTGGAAGAAGGAAACAAAAAAAGAACCCTCCCCAAAATATGCCTTTGTTATGTTTAATTTCTGTGAAATCATTTTTGTAGACTGTAGCTACTTGCAGGTGTGTCACTGTTGCCTTGTGTTTTCCTAAGGAAAAGAAAAAAGGAAAAGAAAACGTAGCAGAAGTAGATCATCATCCGTTTCATCCACATCATCTTCTAGCACTACATCCACTTCTTCTTCCTCATCGCATTCGTCGTCAAGGTCGTCATCTTCAAGTAGCAGAGGTAAGCTGGAGCTTTTGGGAAGAGTGGTTGCCAGTGAAAGCTGAGGACAAAAAATTATTGAGTACCTTAGCCTTCTCCATGTCTGTTGTCACCAGTTCTCCTATCTTGTTTATCAGAGGGGGTACACTCTCTTTAGTCTTCCTTTTTTTGGCTAATGTACCTGTAGAGTCCTGTATTCTTTGCATCCCTTGCCAAGTTCATCTGGTGTTACTGTGAGAATGAATTACATTTTCATTGTTTCTTCTGACATGCTTGAGCTGCATTTGTTGTTAGGAGGACAGAAAAAGATTGCTCAAGCAGCCTTAGACATTTTTAAGTTTTGAGCCTGGCTATGCTCTGGTATATTCCTATAATGTTATCTTTTATTTGGAATTGTAAAGGAACTGCAGCGCTGACAGCTTGAAGGCAGTTGGTTGGAAGACAGGTGGATTGTTTAACTGTCTTTCTAGGTTGACCTTTCTGTTGTCAAAGCTTGTGCTTCAAAATCAAATTCCTCACATATCAGTTGTAATCTTTAAAATTCACGATCGCCTCATAGTTTCTACTTTACAGAAGAAAATAATGAGTTGAAAGGGGGGCCAATTAAGTATGAAAAAGCTTTACTTTTGCCTTGAACTGTGTTGGTGTTTTCAAGTGATTTGTCAGCTTCAGTAGTACTTTATGTTGCCACCTTTGTGAGTCCGGATCTCTGGGTATCAGACACTTGCAGTCTGTTAAGCACATCTGCAGAAAGAGAGAGAAACTTTGTCTCTATTAATGTCATACATTGGTATAAGTAATCAGTACATAAATGAGATTTCCGATTTCCAATTTCCATGTAAGACCAGTAAATGGCAGTAAGCTAATATGTTGTTTTTCATAAGGTTAATTTGCTAAACTTAGTTTCTTTTTTTTTCAGATTCTCCTAAAACTAAATCAAAGAGAAGGAAAAAAGAAAAACACAACAAAAAGGTAAACATTTTCTAACAGACATAAGTAGTTAACAAACAGAAAATAGCTCTTTGTACTTCAGTAGCCCTAAACATCATGGGATGTTTAATGCTTTTGTCTGTGGCTATGTAAATTTGCCGTTAGCGTTAAAGTAAGTGAGCTCTTACGTTGACACACACCAGACTGTATACCAAATGAGAAATAATTTATGGTTCCTTTTGCCAATAATTGCTCATCCAACTAGAATTTAGCATAGTTATTGAGGAAAATATGTAGGAACCTCCGTAACTTTATAGAATTTCTGTCAGAAGAAACCATTTGTAGTTAGTCATAGATTCTCAGTGTTGTAGTTTTCCTTTTTTCATTTTTATAGGACCTGCTGTTCAGTGATTGTATGTGTTAGGTGTACGTTAAAAGAGAGAATGGGGGATCATACCCCATTTCCATTTCCAGAGATCCAAAGGGTTGCTAACTTTGCTGAATTACTTTCTATGTTTCATATAGGACCAGCGGTGGTAAGGACAAGCAGCAGTGGCTCTGTTGGCTAGCCATGGCATGGATAGGCTGCTTGTAGGTTTTCTTTTTTTGCCTTTGTGATTCTGTAAGTGCTACAGAATATGTCTTATACTTGCAGAAGAGAAAAAAAGAGAACAAAATGAAGAAAAAGAAAGAGAAGAAAAAAAAGAAAGACAAAGCAGGACCTGTCCAGCTTTCTAAGGTATGCTTGTATGAATTGAAATTCCCACTGTATTTCTCATTTAAACAATGTCATGTCATAAAAATGTTTATAACTGCACCATTTTTCCTGAACAAATAGAAACATATCTTCATTTTTTAGACATTTAGGAAGTATGGAAAAATTATAATCTACAATTTTCTTTAAGATTCATAAGTATTTGTAATATGAAGCAAAATTACAGGTTTTTTTTCCTCACGTGTGGTCTTATTTTAGTTCTTCAAAAACAAAAAGAAGAATGAAAACTACAGCATGATAACTGGAAAGAAAATTAAGATGAAAATAAAGAAGACTAAGAAGGATAAAGAGGTAGGAGTTAAAATAGTCTGTGTGTCCTTAATGGAAAATGCCATCTCTTATTTTCTTCATAGTGGTATTTAGTGGAAGAGTAGATCTTATGGGTTATAAATTGTATGAAGCTTTTAACATGGCTATGATGCCATCTGAGAAACTTAAATTCATTCTTTGGGCAGGCTTTGTTAAATGAGTGGTCTTGGAATATTCAGGCATGAATAGATGAACCAAAGGATGCTGATGCAGGTTCTCAGAATTTTGGCCCATGAGGTTGAGCTGGTTTGTGGCTTTTTCTGTTTGTTGAGCTTGCACTCTTTTTAATTGTCCTCAGCTTTTTCCAATCACTTGTGGTCAAATGTGGTAATTGATACCTTCCTCTGTTTTCTAACAAGCATGCGAGTAGGCATAATATTGAGAAAAAGGAAAAAAGATAATAGAATCACATGTTGATGCATTCTACCAAAGTAGTCAAATGTTTTTGCTGAGATACCGAAGGAGCTGGATATCAAGAGTAGATAGAGGGCGTTTTGTGCTATTGCTATGGATGTTGACACTCAGCACTCACACAGAGTGTCTCATGTCTATACTCATGTGTGTCTCTCACACAGAGTATGTTCTCTCTTTTCAGCAGTGTCCACACCTCATAGAAATCTACAGAGGGCATCTATATTTGTTAAACAGTGGAATTTTGCTGAAGTATCCAGATTGGTGGATCCTCACTTAGCTGTGACAGTTTGTTCCATAGTTACCAAAATAAACCTAAGCATTCCAAATTCAATTTCATCAAAAATATTCTTCTTTATGTGGCACTAAGGTTCCTTGCTGTCCTTATCCCAGTAACCTGCTTGCTGCAACGTTTGATGTCAAATATTTGATGTTTGCTTTTTTGATCGGTGACCTCAGTTATGAGCACACTGAACAATATCTCTTATTCACAATATTTTAATATTCAGTGATTGTTTCATAAACTGTGTTTCTACAAAGATGAAAAGCAACTGTTTTGACTGTTTGGGCTGTCTCTTATGTAAAGAAGGAACCTAAATCCATGGTTCCCTTTCTGTTTTGCTACAAGCTGCTGCTTATGCATAGAAAAAACAATACTACCCAGAGCACAAGACTTCCTGTGTGTACAGCTGGTGTTGCTTCAGACACCAGAAAACTGCATCTGTTCTACTTATGAATTCCCTCTTGACTAGGCTGTTTGAGCTACATGCTGACAACCCAGTGCAGCCTCCACAGGGAGCCACTTAGAAAATACACCATGAAATAGCAGCAGAGACAGCTTGTCTCCTCTAGCATCTCTTCTGGGTACTCACTGCTTGCGCTTCTCCCAGGCATTCTCAGCTGTCTGGTAGCCAGTAATGCCCAGTTACCTGGGGCCCTCCCAGCAGCCTCACCGTTGCGTGAAGGGACTTCTCACCAAACACGGTAACGTTTGATGTGCAGTCTGCCCACGTGCCAAAGCCCCACTGAAAACAGAGTTGTACAGCCTTGGTCCACCAAGCACAGGTTTGTTGAACTATTGCCTCTGCTTTTTGCTCCACAGAGAGACCGGAACCGTGCAGAGCTGCTTGAATTTCTGAACTCTGCCTTATAATGGGAAGAGTGTGACCAAGGACTTGTAAATACTCCAAGCCGGTGATGATCATGCCTAGCAAAAAAGCTAAAGAAAACTCAGGGAAAAAGATGCCGAGTTTGACAAGACCAGACTCTCCTGCTGAGACAATCAGGATGTCCTTTTTTAATGGCAAAACAAAGATCAACCGATAACTTATTAATGAAGATCCATGTCCTTCTTTTGAGATGCTAAGGTAACAGCCAGGCTGTGGTGTTCTAGAAGAGCCTAAGAGTGCATCATTGGCAATGACATGAATTGACACACTGAGGTCCAATTCTATCCTAACTGCATGCAGAACACAGTTTTAATTTCAAATGTCTTAAAGTTTCCAGTAGCTTAAACAAGGCGGATTATTTGTAACTGTCTGTTGAAAGATGAAGCATTTCTATGTGTATATTTTTTCCAGTAGTGGTTTTACTTGTCCTAAAGAGCAAGTTGACCTTTGTAAATAGAACATCCTTTTACATAAATGCTTTTTTGACAGTTCATTCATTAATATATTATTTTATTTCAGAGTGTGAGTCTTTCTCTGGATGGTTTTATTACTCTTTGTCACTAGAAGTATCAACACTAAATATTCTGGAGCAATAATGGTAGCTGGATAATTTTTATTCCAAAACCGAAGCAGGGAAAGTCTTTGGTTCTGTTTATCTGGATCAGCTGTTCACAGGCAGCATGCACTCACTGTAACTAATTTACTCCCACATCTTGAGTTGCAGTTCCTAGAGCTAAGAAGCCTGAAGATCTGGCCTGCCTTTCTGACCCCATGAGCTGTTTGTCAAATCTTCCTCTGTCTGTAGCACTGCCAGCACATAGCATGCATCTGAGAGAAAGAGCCATAGGAATGGTTCTGAGGCAGGCAGTGACAGTGACAGAGATGTCCAGGTGTGTTGCTAGTCTGCTCTGAGGCTGAGCCAGGTTTGGATATGCAGCTGGAGCCTGGCATAACCTGCGTGTGTGTGTGTGTGTGTGTGTGTGTGTGTGTTTTGGCCTCAGCAGTCTGCTCAGAGCCTGCTCACTTCTTCCCAGAGCCCTGGCAGCAGGCCCCTGTGTACAGAAATCTGACGTTGGAATTCCTTGTGAATCGCTCATGTGCCAGACTGTCCTCAGGAGCCACTGAGAGGTGTGCCTAAAAAAGGCCTCAGCGTGGTTGCCTTTGACAAGAATATCAGGTGGTCAGAGCATGAGGAGTTCATCGCAGAGCAAACAAGTAGAAAGCTCTTTGAGTCTGTGTCTAGCGTGGTGATTTGAGGAAATCTGAAGATTTCCTCTTTGTACTGTTGTTCAAGGTGTAATTTTTAAATTTGATGTGAAATCCTCTGGAGATGCTGGAATCCTGTTCTTTTCTATAGCTTTGTTGTGGAACATTTTGCAGTTGTTGCAGAGATTTAACTCTTTAGAGACTGAATCCCCGATTCAGAAAAGTTTGGTTATTTTATTCTTCTGAACATAAAACATGAAAACACAGGGGAAGGAAATGCAGTTTCCTTGACTTTTAACCTAGTGGTGGAAGCATTTTTCAAAGCAGTGTTCTGAAACATCAGTAGGGAAAAACAAAAGAATCCAACTCCTTTGCTTCATGGGGATCGTTCTTTGATTTATACTACTACTATCTATATTTCTATCTAGAGATGCCAAGTGTCATATCCAGATAAGCAGCTTTTATCTTTTGACTTCTCTTAAGGAGGTTAATTCGAAACACACTGTTAAAATATACTAACATCCTTGTCATTCCGTAAGTTGTATTATTTATTAAAGATTTATTAATGAGTCACTACAATCATGTGTATCTGCTCTGCATTCAGCTTGGTGGAACCGAGTGTTTTTGAGGATGCTCTTTGGAGCTGGCCAACAGATTCCAGTTGCACCAGTAAGCATAGGCCTCTGCAGCCAGAATCATTGTAGTGCCATGCAGCCCCAGGGAAGAAATTTAGTTTTGTTGACCCTTTACCTAAAGCATAACGTCTTAATGCTGCTTCAAATTTCTGTTGTGCCAGCTCAACCAGAGACAGAACTACACGTGAAGGTTGTGATAGTAAGGTAACAGATGCAGATCTAGAAATTTGCATGGAAACTGTGTAGCAGCATGGGATATCAGCCTCATAGACAGCCTTGCTACCAGGTCTCCAAAAAGTACTTATTGTAGGGAAAGATGAAGTCTGGAATAATTGGAAATGCATGAGATAGCGATGGAGGGAGGCTGCTGTTGTCAGAAGTCATGGAGTGCAGGCAGAGGTAAAGTGACGAGGGAATTCTGGGGCTTACCTGGCTGGGCAAGTTGAGATTCTAGCTAAAATGTTAAATAATGGGAGTGTTTCAGACGTGAAGCATGCATTTTGTGTGTGTGTGAGTGCTCCCTATCACATCCTCTTTCTGAAATTGTGAAATAGGCATCACTGTTGGGGCAGACTGGTAGAAGATACATTCTCTGAACTGCTGCTGCCATGCCCTTCCTCCTTGTCAGTATTCTGCTTTTCAAATATTCTTACCAAATGTGCCACTAGCAGCAGAATTGGTAAGACTTGGTCCCTTGGGTCTTCTTCCCTTTGCTCTTCAAGCCCTTTCCACCTCACCAATACTACTACCATTTGTGTGCACAGGTGTGTAGTGCTGTGTGGCTTTTGTCTGTCCCATGGAGGGAAGCTCATTTGGAACTCCTGGACCTAGTGAGCACATGTGAGCAAACAGGAAAGGAACCTGACATTTCTAAAGATCCCTCCCCAGTAACTACAGTTGATAGTAGACTCAAAAGGTTTTGGGAAGGGATAGAGCAGTTTCTTAAGTTTCTCAGGGAATCCAAACATGAAAGATTACTTGATACAAGTAATTAAGTGATTCAGCCAGTTCTCATGAGCAGTGCAGTTGTTTGTCACTCGCGTTTATGATTTGCCTAACTTGACTCCTTTGTCTGTGCAAAAAAGTACTGAGATGAAAATGACAAAACAGTCAGAAATACCAGTTAGGCTTGGAAGCGCTTGCCTGTGTTAAACTAGGATATATCAACCTGCAGTGCTGGGTAGGGCGTGCAGTTTTGATCTTTTCAGTGCTGAGTATGGTTCAACTTAGGCAGATTGTGCCATTTTGATGTACTGGGATGTTTTGTGCTGCAGGATTATATGGGCTTCCCAGACATCTCGGAACATCTCCCTCTGCGGCTGGGAGGGCAGAGCTCTATACGCAGGGGAAAGCCAAAAGTCAGAGAGGCTGAAGTAATTTGACCTACGGTCAGTCGAGGGCTGGCTGAACTTGCCCTGGTGACCACTGGGTGGAGCTCTGACACGGCTTGCTGTACGTGTCAGTCCTCCAGGGCCTTGCTGTGATTTTTCAGAAACAGGTTTCCAAAACTTGCTCAGCTCTCGAGTCCAGCTCTCTTTTGGGCACTCTGTGAAATGGCTGGATTTTCGTGGCAGTGGGTTCTTCTGGGGGCTGTGAGGTTCTGGGCACACCAGGACATCCCCCAGGCCAGTTACTGATTACATTTGAAGCTGTAGAGGATGAGCCCTTCTAAGAGCTGCTGCTTAGAATTATCAGCAGGCTACCCAGCCCAGCCTTCCATCTCCATCTCTGGACAAAACGACTCACCAAAATTATTGTCCAGCCCAGAGACCGTGATTTATTTGGCTCTTGAGAGCAATAATCTTTTTCTGCCTGCTCATTTTTGGCCTTAAGGTGTGATTCACGAGGAATAGGAAGCATCTAGTGTTTTCTGCAGGGAGAGCAGGATGCAGTGTTGGTGGCTCTGAGGAAGCGTGCTTTGAGACTTTGTAAGCAATGTGAAGAACACTGCTAATATCCATCCTGATAAATGTACGCTGGTGGCAGAGGTACAGGGTGTTAAGAAGACAACTGGTACCAGCATGCCAACTGCTGGTGCTATTTTCCATTAGCTGGTGCTAATATAGTTGTATTTTGTTTGCATTTTGTTCGTGTGCTGTTCTTTGCATGACAGTGATATGAGAGAAAGGCAGCACAAGAGTGAGGAAGTGGTATTTGTCGGGAAAGGCAGGGTTAGAAAGTTCCTGCGTGTTTCTTGTTAATCACTGCTTGGAATGAGCCAGCAGGTGGCACTGCTGTCCATCTGCACTGCCTCATACCGGGTTTTTTGTTTTTCTCCTTTTGGACGTTGGCTTTGCACTAATTCTGAAATCCTCTAATTAGCCTGCAAAGATGTGTTGCTTATGGTGCATGTTTGTTACTGCTGTCCTATGAATGTAATCCAGTCTTTCTCCATTTCCTCCTCCTGGCTGTGCTTTGAACAGACCACTGTCCTGCTGCTTCTCCTGTACAGAAAGCAGAACTTCTTGGAACTTCTGAGTAGCTGCATGCAAAGGGAGCGAGTTGCTGAGAGCCAGGAGGGACCTGGAAGGGTTGGGTGCTCTTGCACCATCCTTGTAGGAACTGCTGAGTTCTTCAGATACGACACTGTACTTTTCCACCTGCTAAATAATTTTAGGCTTTCAGAGTCAGAATAACACCAAAATGGAAAGAGGGATATTTCTCTGGCACTGTTTTGTTCTACATCTGGTTATTTAACCAGTCTTCAGACTAAACCACGTGTGGTCTGCTGCTTTAGGCAACCTGATACTGCTGATAATAAGGCTGGAAGAGGTACTGTATGTGGACGTTGACTCATTTGAAGCCTCTGAGAATATAGCATTATAATCACTAAATAGGTATAACAATAATTATATTCTGAGAGTGGATACTGGGATTTAGAAAATGCATTTCTCTTTCCCCACACTCCTGCCATATCGTCCACTGGGGCAGGTTAGATTTATTTGGTAGAGGCAACATGTAATTGTGACCATAACAGCTGACAAGCTGTAATCTGCTTATCCAGTCAGGACCCTAGGAATTTTATGAAGTGTACTGTACACAGATGTTCATGAACCACCACATATTTCACTGTTCTTCTTGTAGCTTTTCTCTTTGCCTATCATCTGTCATGTTTATTAAGATCTCTTCCTGCAGATATTCAGTCTGAGAGTATCTTTACACAGCAACTGCACAGAAAACGCATGCCAGTCGTGGGAGACCTGGCCCTGCAGCCCACCTCTTGGGATCAGTACTGTGTCTTCCTGATGTGAGCCAGCTTGAAACACAGCTTGCCTGATCACACAGAGGGAACAAGAGGCCCCTTGTGCAGAGAGCCACAGCACAGACAGCAGTACCAGCAAGAGGCAGGCTCCTAGGCTGCGATGTCTGTGCCTGGCACAGGTGGGTGGAACTCAGTGAAGCTTCAGAGCCCTTTCGCTGTTGCAGGGCACAACCGAAAAGGTGCTGACTCAGAATCCTGTGCTTCCCAGAATGCTTTTTTTTTTAGCAAAACTAGCATGCACCGTGTAGCTTATCCTCCTCTATCTGAGCGGTGAAGTTAATATAGGAATACTGGAATGGCCTTCTGGGCAAGGCCCAAACATCCACAGTTCTGGGAGCAGCCTGTAGCAGTGTTCTGGGGAAGGAGTGTAAGCAACAAGACAGAGACACTGCTTGTCCCCTAGTATGTTTCTTTGCACAGCTTCTGGGAAGGAATGGCTTAAGCCTTCTGCTGTAGTCTGTATCTTGATCACTTTCTTCAGTTTATTCCTGGAGCTCCCTTTTGGAAACACTGATCTGTCTGATCTCTGCAATTTGCTGAGCAATGTAGTCCACACTTCAATGAGACTTTGTGTTGGGGAAAAAAAGTCTCCTCTTGTTTAACTCTTGCGTGCTTTCCATGTGAATGCTTAGTGCAGGGAGTCCTGAGCCATCTGGGGCTGTATGCTCATGTTAAAGGTTCTGGTATCCAGAATTGACAGGAGTGACTTGACTCACAAGTATCTGGTGACAAAACATTCATTTTGTTGTTTTGCTCATTTTGTGGTAATACTGATTAATGTAAGACATGCTTGGAAGCGCACTGATGAAGATTTAAAGTCAAGGTTGTATCTGTAAACCACTTAGCTTCAGAGAACGTCGGGCTTCTGCAGTTGTTTAATCCTAGCTATTTATCACCTTACATCTTGGGATCTGTTTGAAGAGGCAGCAAGGCAGAAAGCAAGTGGCTGCACTTGCACCTTGTAGAGAGGATGTTTTATTGTTCGGTCTTGGTGTCTACCATTCTTGCCTTCCTGTGCAGTAGAGAACTAGAATGGTTCTTGTGTTTGACTAGATGTGGACAGATTGCTTCTTTAATTAACGACAACAATTACAAAAATTTGTTTTATATTTCATAGCTTTGCTTTAATTCTCTAAGGTTCCATGATGAAATACATAAACAGTGCAATCTCAGTAGACAGGTATTTCCTGTGAAACATACTCCAGTTCGCCAAGGTGCGACAGCTGTCTGAGCTATATGCTGATAGAGGTGAACAGTTTCCTCCTGCACATCTTTGCTGGCTATGACAGCCTGCGACTAGCCTGTAGGAGCAGAGCTGCATTTTCTTTCTTAGGTGAGTAGCGACTCTGAAAAGTGTTTTAGCCCCTTGAAGCCGAGCCGTGCACCTGAGCTGCTGTAGTGGTGTTGCCATTATGTGGTAGCATATGTAATAAAAGTCTCTGATTGCTTTTTCCTGGGTGTAACGATGTCCTTTGGACACCATAACACTACCACTGATGGGGCAACAGCGATGCTCTAGGCTGACACCAAAGTCTTTCTTTCAAAACTGAACAGTGAGGATTTGGAATTATTCTTGTTCAGTTTACTTAGTTGTTTGTTATTGGCGTTGTGCTGCTATTTCACTTTTTGTTCTTCTTTAGGAATTAAATCACCGGACTCTCTCTAGAGTGGGTAATAACAGAACAGTCTCATCTGAGTTGTGTACGAATGCTTTTCTACACTAGTAGGCAGTGCAGTCTAGGAGAAGCAGAGCTGTAGAGCAGTACAGTTGTCAGTAAGGACTTAATGTTCACACTATACAAGCGTTAGGAGGATTTATTAGTCCTGTTTCTTGGTCTGCAAACCTGTGAGTCAGCTGCAACAGATCATTTAGGTTAGCTTAATCCAAAAGCAATCTAGTCTGCCCACTATGTCTGCTCAGGTACGTGGACCATAGCTCAGTAGGTAAGGGACAATCGGGAGTTGCACACTCCTGATTTAATCTCAAATTCTAATTCAGTCACACAAAACATGGAATTAGGATAAGGCAAAAATGAGTAGTTACTTGTTGCTGCATGCAGTGACCAAAGAATCATTTAGTTCAGTCTACAGTTCCTAAGAAAAACAAGTGTTGCAAGCACAGTGCAACTGTTGAGCATCGTAAGCACCTCCCCAGCTCTGCTTCAGTACCTGCTGGTGCATACACTGTGCAGAAAGTTGCAGTCAGTCTCTAAGGAGCTAGCTATAGGCAAGCATAGTACTTGTTTTACACCTTTCAGAGTATTAGATGGCCAGATTAGTGCCTTCATTATCAGATGGTTCTGTGAGCATAGTGTAACTTGCAGAAGAGGTACAGAGAGAAAATGGTACTATTTGAAAGTTTGGATTACATTTTATTGTGGAATTAGAGATGGCAGGTAAACTGAAGCTTGACAGCTATCACAGGTACTGTCACAGCCTGGCCCTCATATGTATATAGCTTTGACCAAAGGTCAGATTTGTCTCCCTCCACTGACTGTGAAACACGAATGGTACCTGCTAGCTGGAGGTTGTTAATGAAGGATACAGTATGATGACAGGATGCTGTGATAATATTGTGAACAATCTTCAGGTGATTTCATTGGCTTTGTACACTGGTGCAGGGAAGTTAGTTACTCCTGATTCTCCTTTGGATAGAGTGAGCACATTACAGACACTGTACTGTAGCAAAGAGTTTTACGTCAGTATCAGAACGTCCCTTCTCTCCCAGCAGTCTATCAAATATTGCATCAAAACAGTCAGTACTGAAGGCATTAAAATAAAACTTGAGTACAAAAAATTGACTACGGAATTGTAGCATGAAATTCATGACCCCATCTCAGCCTTCAGTCCAGCAAGTATAGTGGTTTGTAAATATATTAAAAAAGGTTCACTTCTTTCAAAACAGTATTTTTTTTTTAGATGGTGAGATCTTGCTAGGGATCACAAAACTTCTAGATACTTAAGGCTATGCTAAATATATCAAGCTTTTGTTGTACTTCATATACACGGTCACACTACTTCACAGGGACATAGAGCTGAAAAATACCAAGTTGATTGTCAGAAGGCTTTAACCTCTCCCCTGTTGACCTGGAGCTGAAGTAGCCAATCCTAAATTGGGTGGTGTATTTGGAAGCCCTGAGGTTTTTTTTTTTATTAAAACTGATCCTCTGCAGCAGTGTTTACAAAGGAGCCAGATGCTACAGCCTTGTGTTTAGTCTTAGCTAGCCCAGAGGAGAGTGAGAAAGAGCCAGAATTCCACACTCTTAGAGAGCTGTTAAGGATTTGATCTTGATCTTTGTTTTTATGCTATGATCCCCCAACTCTAGAAGAAACTGCACGTTTCTACTCCAGGATAAATTTCATGCGCTGGAATTGTTCCCAGGGTTGGCATAGCTTCAGAGGATTTCGTTTTGGCTGTAGTACCCACATGCTGTTGCAAAAATCCCTGGGGAAAAGAGTTGGAAACAGGCAAAAGGACAACAAAGCTATACAGCATCCTCCAGGAAGCTATATCCCAGTGGGGATGATTCCCCAAAAGCCAGTCTCAGGGGGAGATCCCTATCTTCCTTCCCCAGCTCCTGCTGGTCACCAGAAAGCATCCTAGTCCTTGGCTTCTCTCTACAGGAACCGTGATTTTTACAGCATGATGTTCTCTTTCTTTTCCTGGTAAGAGTTTTCCCTGTGGATGCTGAGTTAGGGCTCCAGTAGCTTTTCCTCACTGGTATTTTCTTGTTTACTCGATGTCTCAGCAGAACTGTGTTGGCCTACAGGCTATTCAGTTTCCATTAAAGATTATTCTGTAATAGTATCGACTCACTGGCCAGCAGCCTGCAATGCTGGAAAGCTCTCCTCTGAGCACTCGTGAGAGAAGAGTGAGGGAACGGACCTGCATCTACCAGAGCCCTTCAGCCATTCACAACAACAGCTTATTGAAATGATCTCAACTCTGAGCTGTACAAAGTGCTTGTAGATGAATGCTGATTCCCTCCAGCCTTCACTGATACTATCCTTCAGTACTCTTTCAGACTTAGTCATAAACATTAATTTCAGCCCAGTGAATTATTACTGGGATGCAGGGTGTAGCACTTACCTCAGTAACATAGAACACAGGACCAAGAAGAGCTTTTGACACAGAACTGATGTATCCACCCACAACAGAGTGTTGTATTTCTATCTGCTCTGCAGGTGCAAGGTTCAGGGGTTCTGCCTGCATAAGAGAAAATACCCAAGAAACCTGAGCATGCTGTGCAATTAGGTTAGTCTTCCATCTCAAGAAGTTTGAGTCTGCTTTGCTTGAGCTGGATTGCTACTAGAGCAGCACTGGGTTTACCTGCATCACCTGCAGCACTGAGGAAGGTTGTTAGTTGGAAAAAGTTCAGTTCTGACTCAGCTACCAGCCCTAGCTCACAGGCCTGATCCTGCAAGCCTTTCTCATGTAAATGGGCCTTCTTGCATTTGGCTAGCTTGGCCCAATAGCTTTAGTACATAGCTTCATCCAGGCTGAGGGGAAAGGGAGAAGAAGAGAGATATCACAAAACTAATTCATTTTCCACCAAAAAAAAAAAAAAAAAGCAGTAATACAAGTGAGATAGTTACTGAATACTACTAAATTAAAGGAAAAGCTAGCATGTGTGGTAATAAATTGTCACATTTTGTGGGCATCAGCAGCAGTTACTATGGACACAGCTTCTGAGAGAGGCAGACAGTAAGAGAAAGCTAGAACAAAGAAGAAACGGTAGAGCTAAAAAAAGGGTTACGTGGAATTTGGAGAGATCACTGTTTAAAAACCTTGTTCAGTACAGAGTCAGTAATCCTTGGCGTTCCGGAACTCTGGCATGCTCCAAACCCTCCTGGTGGGCTGGGTGCCCCGCTCCACATCCTCAGAGATGGTCTTGATGTCACTGATGAACGGGGAAATCTTGGACCGGGACTTAAACGTTGTTAAGGAGAGGCTGGTTTTGTTCTTTGTGTTCCATTGCTTGGCGAGCTTCTTGGCGTCTTCCTCCTCTTTGATCTTCTCAACAGCTTCCTGCAGAACAGAGCGGAAGAGTCGAGATACTTCCTGCACTTCTGGTTCGTATTCAGCAGTGAGTTGCCGGAATCTGAAAGCACAGTCAAGGCACAGCTTTGATTAAAAACATCAAATTAGGGATTGCTGCCAAGTCACAGTGCTAAGCTTGGAACTTGTGCTCTTACAAAAGGGGACTCCCTGCCTTGAAGGGAACAATAACAGAGAGGAGCCATGAAGATAGCTCGAGGTCTCTAAAATCACGAGAAAGCCAGAGAATGTAAGGAAGCAATGAATCACTATTTCTCATAAGCACAAGAAATAACAAGGAGCACCAAACAAAGCTGGAGGGTGGCATCTTGGAAACAGAAGGAAGTGCTCTTTTCACACAGCGCCCATTAAATCAGAACTCGGTGCTATCAGTAGCTTAAGAAACAACATGCTCAGACAGGCTTGTGGAAAATATCCTCATCACTGCTGATTGACTGTGATTGTCCGCATGCAAATACCTGTTCAAGTAATCTCTGAACTGCTGCTTACCAGAAGCTGAGGATAGATCACGGAAGGTCTCACTAGATTTCTCATTTTTCAAATTCTCTTTTTTCCACAACATTACCCAGTGGCCACTAGACAGACTCTTACCCAGTAAAACTCTTTGTCACATGTTCAATCATTTCTTAATGTTTAAGTTCCAATGGAGTTCTGTAAGATAACAGCGGCTCAGCTGATAACGTCTTGATTGGAAGCACAACACTGTACCTAATTAAACAACTCTGAATTGCTCCGGTGTCTTCCCAGCAAAGAGCTCAGAATGATTTCTTGACATTTACTAAGCTAGCTTAATATGAGGGAAGTGAAGAATTATCACTGTTTCTTTTTCAGGTGGGGAAGATGAGATGCAGAGCAGGGTAGTTTTTGTGAAGTCACTGAGTCAGTCCCTGGCAGGAGCAAGAAGAGAACGTGCTTTTCTGGACACCTTGTTGGGCGACTGGTCCCCACTCCGGACAGCATGTGAGCCACTCCCATGGCTCGCACACTGGTTGCATAAATATTCTAGTTCTCCTGTAAGAGCATATGTTTATGACAGATGGCAACATGGCTACTTTTCTGACAATATTCAGTTCTTAACATAAAGATTTTATCTGCAAATAGAGCTAAACTATTACTTTACTGAAATCCAGGTGGTTATACTTAATGCAAGTTAAAATATGTAATATCTGCAAGCATTTTGATATTTTCCTTTAACAGAACTGAGTGATGATGGAAAACAGTAGGAATGTACTTAAATAAGCCCAATAAGACAGCAGTTGACAGAGTAAAATCCTGCCCCTAGGGTTTTTTTGATCATCCCTAAGAATGTAACGGAGAGTTCAATGTACTACAGAACTGCAGTGTATAATGGTACCAAACGGTACTCAAGATATTAAGGGCAGAAGGAATGCCAAAGATGTAACTAAAAGATTATTTGTGTGTTTATGCTTTTGATTTTTACTGTGGAGGCCTGCTAGTGGACACCTATCCTGACATCATGCTGTAACGCAGATATTTCAGTGCTTGTTCTCTCAGAGCAAGTACTGACAGCTACACGTACAACTGTGAGGAGACCAGCATTGCGCGGTGCTTAGGAAATGCAGTATCAGCAGTACCACTCGCTTTCAGGATACCAAATGACCAGATACCAAAGTTACAGAGATGTTTCTTAACTATTGCAATTGCTTAGGATGTATTCCTCATCTCCCCCGCCCTAACCATCATCACCTGCATACCTACAGGTTATCACATAACAGTGAGAACAGAGATTTGCTGTGTATTGCAAACATAGAACCATAGAACGGTTTGGGTTGGAATGGACCTTTAAGATCATCTAGTTCCAGCCCCCCTGCTATAGGCAGGGACACCTCCCTGTAGACCAGGTTGCTCACAGCCCCATCCAGCCTGGCCTTGAATGCTTCCAGGGAGGGGGAATTCACAGCCTCTCTCTGGTCAACCTGTTCCAGTGTCTCACCACCCTCACAGTAAAGAATTTCTTTCTGTTATCTAGTTTAAGTCTTCTCTCTTCCAGCTTAAAGCCATTTCCCCATGTCCTGTCACACACGTCTTTCTTCTGAGAAGGAACTTTAGTTGCATTATCAAAGATCCACAGATACAGTTCTCACAATAAATACACTCTTCCCTTTATCCTAGTCAGAAGTTTAGACAGGTGAGTCCATCGAAACCTCAGTCTTCACAACATTATTATTATACCAGGGAAAGCATCTTCAAAGGTCTTTTATTGCAAAGGTGAACTGAATGAGTCATTCTGTTTTATCTTTATGTGTATTTTAAAGAGCGATGCTGTCATACTGTATCTATCCACCAGTACATCCTCTTTTCTTTGTATTGGCAGTTGTGCACCCAGAAGACCTTAGCACTGCCTCAGGTTTTTCAGGTTGTTTAAAAACCAAACAGAAAACAATCCCAAAGACTGCCTGCCAGTCACTCAAAGAAAAGCCACTGTCATTCAGATGGAGAGGGGAAGGAGAGCTTTTTCCTCCCTCCCCAGTAAGATGAACCCTGTCCCTTTATTAATGCCCACCTAACTCCAGGACCAGCATGTTTGTGTAAGGGACAGTTGATGTATAAAGTTCAAAAGGCATGTGTGCCACAAGCATTTTCCAGCAGAAAGGACGAGCAGTTTATCAGGCTAAGATCTAGCTAAATGAGTCCATGTATTGAAAGGTAGGTGATGTTTACTGCAGCCACTCATACACAGCTGAAGCCATCCTCCCTAGCTACCAGTGAAAGCCAGTTGCAGTGCTGATTGATCAGCAGTCTGTTCTCTGCACAAAACACGCAACATATAAAGCCAGTTAAAACACTGGAATCAAGGAATGTGGGCTTATATCCTGCGTGCCATTACTGGGGAACAAACTCCACACAAAGTTTAGTAGAACCAAGCACACAAAATTGCACAAGGCTTACCTATCTTCTAGCATGGATTAACACCCTTACACTTCTGCATGAAATAGTTTCAAACCCGGCAACTGCGCAACGATAGCTAAAAATCCATCAACAGGGTTTCCTTACTCATCTGAAAAGTATACCTATCTGTCTTATTTGTGAAGCGAGTGATGATGATAATGCTAGTTGCTACCCTGTAATATATTACAGGAGTTTAATGTAAACACCTTGAGACGTGACTATCAGCAGAAGTCACCTCAAGCCAGCACAGGAGCCTAAGGAGCATGCTACGTGCACAGAGGTGAGCGTGTTCAGTAGTCCAGGCTGTGCTTTCATCACAGTCCAAACAAATTTAAGCTGTGACCCTTCAGTTTCCTTATCTAACCATTAGATTTTAAGACTGGCTGCGCTTGGCCACCTGCCTACCTTATTCTGTAGGTATAGGTTTCGTAAACAAAGCTTGAAATTTTAAGACCTGTTAAATCCAGTAGAAGTTGGTGTACTTAAACAATATGCTTATAGTGAAGTGTGTTCCTGAGTGCCTGTCCAATCTGGGAGTTCTCAGCAGATTTAGTCATTCACAGAAAACATGGGGTGCTTAGTGCTAATAATCAGCTGCCAACTCCTGAATCTTTCTGTTGGGCAAGACTCCTGGTGATGCTATGAAGCATATGCTATGATAGAGAAGGTTGCTTGACTCACAAAGGACTATTCCATTCACACTAACTGCTACTCTGGAGTCATATCAACCTCAAACTTGAGAACGTAATTGTAAAGAAACACATTTCTGATTGGAGTCATTTGTCTTGCATTCAAGCTTACTCTGAAGTCAATTTCTGCTATCCTTAGAAAATTACAGTCCTAAGCCTATGCTATTAACAATCTCAGATCACCAAAATGAGGCTTTGCTTTTCTATATTATACTTCTTTTGTTTGATTCTCTCTGGACAGAACCTGACGGTTTCACTTTTCCCAAAGCCGAAGGAAATGAAACTGACCGCAACCAGCTCTGTTGAGAAAACCTAGCATTCTGAATTAGCAAGCTATTAGGCTGCTCATTTCGTTTAATCATGGCAGCTGGGTACCAAGGGCCTTACCAAAAATCACTGTCACTTCCTTCAGATGGCTTTGTGGTTTAAGTTGCGTGAGCCATCTCCAACCCAGGAAGCTACAGTTAAAGTTACACATGAATACAAAGCTTTATGTGTACGAGGTAAATCAGGGTCTCCAGCTGTGGAAGAGGTGATGGTATTTGAAGTTTATTTGAATCTTAAGAAAATTTCAAGAGGCTGAAATAAGAGTTTCTACTGACTCAAAATACGCTTTTACAGAACAGACAAACTGAAGCTGAAAAACACCCTCCAACTTGAGAAATGCTCCTTTCTAATCTCCTCCACATCCAAAGAGATAAGAACTCTGCCTCTCAGTAGATGCACTGTAGCCACACAAAAAGACAAACTGAGCGATCAGTTAGTCCTTTGAAGAACAAAGGGGCATCTCTGACAACTCATCAAAAAGTGTTTTGTTGTGGCTTTGACTCTTAGCCTGAATCTCACAAAGGAGAGCCTGCGTGACACAAACTAAACAAACTCACCCTTGGTGCAGGACTCACACTACCTGTGTTATGGAGGTATTTGCATGCTTGCTTTGAAGCTCCATCAAAAAGAACTTCAGTTCTTCAAATGTGTAAAATGAAGGGATCGAGGCAACGGAATCAAGTTCTGCAAGGTACAGGCTCAGCGCCTGCATTTCCAGATCCAAGCTGGGAGATTTTTCCTTTTTTTGGGGGGTGGAAGATTTTCTACAAGTTGCTACACGTTATGAAGTCACAAGGAATTTCAGGGAGAAACATCAGAAGCGCAGCGATTAAAATACGTCACTGAAAGTTTGAAGATTTCAAAGTCCTAGCTATGATAGCTATCCCGTATATTTTGGGGGCAAGTTATTACGATTTCAAAGCTGTCTCACTTTCTGAGAGGAGAATTAATCCAGTTATAGCTGTCTTCTAGTTAGGCTGTGTGCTCCTCTCTCTTGCACATTCTCAACTCCTAGTATGGCAAGCCCTACTCTTCCATTTTCTGGCCTCTCAGAAGGCAGAGAAGAAGGGTCAACTGTTTGCTTTTCCAACACAGGAAGAAGTAGATATCAAATAAAACCAGAACGTGATAGTTTAAGACAAGCAAAATACAGTTTTCCACAGCAAAGTTGTAATTCAGCTGTGGGACTCCACCATAGACAGGAGAAGCTTACCTATTCCAAAACAAAATAAAACAAAAAGCTGAAGAAAAAAAAAGAAACAACCTAAAGAAAAAGCCACGTAGGGCAGTTATGGACAGAAGTACCACTTCAGGCTCCACAAATCTCCAAGTGACAAGGCACAGTAAGTCAGCAGCTATACACAAGATACCATCCACAGCGTATCTGCTTGCCTCGTTTGTTGTCTTTATACAGATGCCACTAGATTGTGCATAGATCAAACAGACCTTTGACCCAGTCCAGTTCTGCCATTTTATGGCCATGACATTCCTTTCTCAATCACTGATTTGAAACAATTAAGGCATACAATCCTCTTTTTTTTTCCCTCCATGTGGCTTTGCCACCCATACAAACTCCATAGCACGGAACAAACAAAACACACCGCTTCCTGAATTATATCGTAATGCAGTTTGTTACAGTCTATCATAGTAACTTAAAAGAGGCCTTTTAAAGAGGACGGCTTTGTGATTTTTTCCAATTACACACACACACAATTTGACAATGCTGTTGAATGTTTCCCTCCAGTTAAAGGCATGCTGAATACTCAAGGAGATTGAACAACCTCTACAAGTTACACTGAAATCAAGGGGGGAAAATGCACATGCAAAGCATCTTGCATCATCTGTCTCAGTTAAAAAGAAAAATAAATAATAAGCAAATGGTGTATGTCACAGCTTAATACTCTTTTCTGAAGTTATGAACCTTGAGGCCTCCCAGCTCCAATGGCTCTCATGGAAATACCTGTTTGCCAGACAGACCTTGCTCAGTGGCCTTGGGGATGTTGAAAATTACTCAGAACCCCAAGGAGTTTGCAGTGATTTGTTTACAGCACAGCTTAAAGTTACACAAACACAAGGCAAGTCTGTTGCCAGCAAACTTTCACTGCTATTGAGTGACGTCAAATCTCTGGTTCTGCCACCACAGCAATCTCTGAATATCCAGAGGCCTGTACCCACTTGTTTCCAAGGTTCAGCCCTGGGCAAGAGGGGCTGTAAGTCAGAGGTCCAGTGATTTCCAGCCCTCTTACAGCTGTAGTGCCAGAGCTGTAGATTCAAGGGAAGACAGGGGAAGGCATATGCAGTGAGAAACTTGCAGAGTGCTCAGCACCCCAGTGTAAGTGGCCTGCTGGGACTGTGCTTCTAATCCCAAGTGAAAACATGGTGAGACAGGGGAAGAGGATTATAAAGGCCCATCTCACAACTTCACTTTGACTCCATGGGACTTCAGAGTCATTGCTCTTCACCTGCACTGTGCTAAGTGAGAGGGCTTAACTTAGACCAGACCTCTCAAAAGGGGAAAAAAAGTCACCTTCCTTCCCTACCACGACAGTTAGGTAGGTTAGTTCTAGTTCCAAAGCCAGTCTCACAAAAGGTTGCTCAGCCAGTAATGTCTAGGATTGCTTGGAAGGCTCACCAGCAAGTGCAAGAGCCTACATCACAGAAGGCAGAAGCACCACCTAGCTGTTCAAGCCAAATGCATACTCCACCTGCACGTATATGAGGGAACAAGCATGCACTCCTTCCTTTTTCTGGGAACATATGACTCAGACTGAGAAATACAATAGCACCTTTTGGCTAGTCTGGACACCGCTGGGACAAGTGCCTGGGTAAAGCTTCTGCGCAGCTTAAATCAAGGAAGGAAGCCTCAAATTAGAGTGGATAAATACTAAATCATGTTGTTCAGAGGCTGAGGAATCCCCACCCTTGGAGATACTCAACAATGGATAGGATAAGGCCTGAGCAACTTGACCTGGCTTTGAAGTTGGCCCTACTTCAAAGAGAGGCACACACTTCCAGTAATGCTTTTAAACCTTGCTTTTTCAAAGATTCTAAAGACCAAAGCAAAAGCAATCACAGTACTGAAACTGCAGCAAAATCAGGCAAGATAAAGTTTATCTGGCTGGTGAGGAGCATAAGGTAGTCAAGCCACTCAGAGGGAAATGGCATTTAGTGGCTTTCTGGTGAAAATGATACCACATTAAACTGACTTTAAACATTCAGCCTTTCTTCCCCCACAAAGACATTGCCACAACACAACCCTCGATACAGGATGCCCAAGTCTTGGTTCTGTTGGTCCTAACAACTCTTGCTCCCCCCTCACACGCCATAAAGAGGAGAGAGGGAAAGGGAAGGTCTGGATCATCAGATCTTTTACTGTACCTGAGTATGACAGGCCCACAGTAGGAGGGATGTATTTTGGTACACATATCCTCCAGCTGCAGCCTTTCTCCTGGGCTGATATCATAGCTCTGCTTTGGATAGCTGACCAGCCAGCCGTAGTCCACCCCAGTCTTGATCTTGCGATACTCATTCTCCCGCTCCCGCTGCTGCTTCTCTGCCTCCTTGATCTGCCAGCTCAGCTCCATCATTAGCGTCTCAACCACCATCTCTGTGGGGTTCCTCTGGGAAATCCGATTTGGGGGTTCATTCCACCTGAACCAGGATGCCAGTGACATAGTGCCCTGCGTGTCTTCACTGGGAGCAAATTGGGGGTAGGGAAGGAGAGAAAAAGAACAGTGCCATCATCAGCTCAGACAGGAACTTTCTCCCCCACACATCCCTCAAATCCATTGTTCACTACAAGTGCTGCTGGATTAGCAATGAGGAACTACTCATTGCTGAGCACCTTGAGAAATCTCACCTCTGGCAGCCAACTCATGCAGAGAGGCACTGAACTGCCAGTCACCACAGAATTAAAATTACAGGCACAATTCCTACATCTGAAGTCAAGTTATGGGATACCTTGCTCCCACTGAGATGGGCAGGGGAAGCATTCTCCTGTCCACAGAAGAACAGGGACTAGGCCTTGCCTGTCTGAACCCTCATGGGAGAGCAGGACCCTACATACAAAAACTCAGCACAAGGAGTTGGGTGTATATAGGCATTGTGGGAGCCAACAGGGAATGCTCAGAGGGAGCAGAGAAAAGGTAACTTGGGCAGATAGCAGAAGTGATACAGCTCATCTGTACTTCCTGCTGGCAAAAGCAACAGTTGCATTCACCGTAAGGCCAGGCAGAGCTCCAAATGCTATTCAGCTAAAGAGTTACTGAACGCGGTGGGAGAGGCTGCACCATCTTCTCCGAGCAGAAGTCCAGCTACTAAGGTTATGCTAGAAGAGCACACCTTAGGCACACACCACCAGTGCCAAAGGAGCTGAGGCTGGGCTGAGAGCAAAGTGGCAGCATACCAAGGTTTAAACTGCTATTACTCCTAAATGAGAGGTTTCTGCTGCTGGGGAATTACACAGCACTTAGAATGCAAAACAAGCTGCACTGATCAGCTCAGTGAAAGATGGAATTAACTCCCATTTGTGTAGTCACTTTCCGAGGATAACACACGGAACAAAGTATAGATACAGACTGTATCTGTATTTATCTGTATCTGTATTTAAACAAAATGGAGTTCAAAGCAGTCACCAGAGACCTGAACAGGAGTAAAACAGCACCTGTTTCTTCTCGCAGCATGCTTGCCTTGCTGCTCCCTTCTATTAGCCTCCAAGGAGAAGGGGTGGCACAAATCACGCTTGCAGCTGGATTAGCAAAAGGCTCCTCCTGGCTGCAACTCAATCAGGACAGAGTGTCAGGCTTTAACATAAGAGCCTGCTTCTGCAGGGCCTGAGAAAACTTTTTCTGATAAGAGAAACAGACATGAAGACAGACATAAAAGAGAAAAATAAGCTTTTAAGCTGCCACACTGGGGCCTTCAGTCAGTGCAAATCACCAGAAGCTTCTGACTACCCTGCATTCTCATTACAGCTGAGACACAGGTTCTCAGACTTCCTAGAAGAGCGATGCTCAACAGGATTCTGCCTTCAGTGCCAAAAAGCCATCACCCTCTGCACTGGATGTGAAGGCTGCTTGAGCTGCTTCCACGCCTTTATTGCTTGCTATAATGTAGCCTTGTTCTCTTTCAAGAATGTTCACAGGTCACACCATTAAAGAACAACGCTCCAAAAACCTGGACGGTCTGTACTGCGTCCTGAGTTTGAAGTGATCTCAGAGACTGATGCTTAGGCTTCATTAAAACCAGAATGGTCACCAAAATGCAACAAAGGACAAGTTTCTCTAGTCCAGTATCTTTCCTCTCGCTGCCAGCTACAGGCTTCTTCAGAAGGAAGACATATAAGGGCTGAAAGCTTCCACAGGGCACAGATCTGGCTACCCAGATATGTAAGGCTGCACATATTCCTCTGGGACTGTATAAATGTGAGCGTCTGTACTAATTTGCAATGCTTACACATGAGGGATCTCTATAGCGACTGTCTTTCACTCTGGAGTAGCAGCTGTGATTATCTTCATGATACCACTCGTAGCACTTGCTGGAAGCACTCCTGCTCCTATCTAATTTCTGTGCTCTATAGGAGGAGCAGGAGGTCCCTTCCTTTGCTTTCAGTGCCAATGACTCCAGCCAGCAACCTGCTCCTGCTCTCATATCAGTACTGCCTCTGCTTCCTTGCCCAAGACACATGAATGAACTCAGTCTGGAACTGGTGTGCTGACAGTTTCAGCTCCATAATCTCATCGCTCTGACATGAGCCTGGATCTTGCTATGTGGCCACCTCCACTCACCAGTACAGATTATTCAGGATGAAGATCCTTAAAGCCTTTTCATTGGTTTTATCAACCCTTATGTGTCACAAAAGTGTGCCCTCTGCTAGCAAAAGGGAGCAGCAGAACAAACTACAAGTTGTTATAACAGATTGTAAAATCTCAGGGTTTTTTCAGCTTATGTGATAACTGCCATTTATCATCAGCTTTTACAAGTATCTAACCACTTAACATACCATTATTATTTTCACTTGCACCTGGACTTGATGAGAGAAAGCCTACGCTATTGGTTCTACGTTACCTGGCTTTCACATGGTGCTGGAGCATTCCTACTGCCTTTATCTGTTTGTTTCACCTCACAGGTCTCCCTCAAACAAAGTAGTTGTGCTTGAGACCTGTTTTGCCTCACACAGTATTGCAGAGGGCAATCAGTTAGAAAAGTAGTTTGCATATTTTGCCTGAGCAAGGCCTGCTGAACCCAACCTGTGCAGTATCCTGTAGCTTTCATAAAGCACGGATCGCAGACAGATTTGCTTTAGAAAAAGAACAGAGGTGGTACGGAAGCACGGATACTACTGGCTCTGAAATGGGTCTTGCACTCATCTCCCACACGTTATTTGAAAAATCTACTTCCACCTAAGATCAATATAAGGTAAGGAAAGCATCTCACCCGTAACTGAAATGGCCAGCTCTCCAACGAAGGAAAATCTTATGCAAGCATTTTGTGCACAGTGGCAGCTTGTGCTGGCTGTTCCTAAGGGAGCCTTGTTTGTCTGAGATCGTTTCCTTCCCCATCTCTCATCCATCACCTCCTCCTTTTGAGAGCTGGAAACTGGCCATCTCTATTTAGCAGGCTTGACAAGCCTCCACACTTTCCACTACTGGTCTTCGCAGCCTGCAGCAGGCAGCATGGGCTCCATTAATTGCAGCTGCTGTTTTCAATTTAAAGTTCACATGCAGGCTAATCATTAAATGACTCAATGTGGCTTTCCTATTAGAAAGACTTCAAGGACCATTGGCACGATGCAGAAAACTAGAGGATGGCAAAAGTTTCAGCCTGTCCTTACTGGGGAAAAGGACAAGTTTACACTTTGCAAGCACTGGTGTTAAAATTATTAAAAGAAAGAAAGAGGCACTGCTCTATCTAAATACAGACCTTCCTGTTGCACAGTCAGTCAGTTTTCTGGTTCCTTCTGAAAGGCTGTCCTGGAACCTGATGAACTACTCAGGCGTTATTTAAGCAGCATTTCAGGGTAGCTTATAGAAGTTCCACTCCAGAAGCAGTTATGTGTTTCAAAGCTTTTGCCTCACTGACTCCACTACGAGCCAAACGTTCCCCCATGCTGTCGATTACAATTCAGGCCAACCACCTCACAGGATTGTAAGTGCAAGTTATCCTTGAGTTACACTGAAGTGTGGAATACCTCTCTTTCCTTTCCTTAACAAAGCCTCTGATGGTTTTCTTCAGTGTTTAGAGATGGTTAGTAAGTACTTCTGAGACATTTTTAGGTAAAAGTTTCCTTTTACCTTTAGAGAAGCTTTCTGCCTCCTCAAATCTCATTTTTGTTCTCCACACAGGCAGCAATTCCTGCATTTCTCTCCTCCCCCCAGACTTCACAGTTCTCCCCACCTTCCATTTCTCTACCTTTTCCCATATTTCCCCATGCAATTTTCTCTTCTTGCTACAGTGAACATATCAAAGAATCAGCAGAAGTATCAGGGTCCTCACTCTTTCTTTGGTTTCTCACCTCCCTATAACAGGATTTCAGACTCTCCTAGCTCTTTTAGTGTGAAAGAGAATATTTCCATAGCTTGATCTCTGGCTACTCTTTTGCCAGATGGAGGCTGTTCATATAACCTGGCAGCTATCAGCCTCCTTCAGGCTCTTGCAGGTGAGATCACCACCTGCTAAGACCTGTTACACCAGGCTGCTTTCTGGTGAGTCAATCAGCAGGACCTGTTTGTCTTGTAGGAAATTTTTTTACTCAGAAGTGCATTTCATTTTCTCATTGAATCTTCTCTTGGTTCTCAGCTTCCACAGCCCTCTCAGACAGTAAAGGAATAGACAGAGGGTGAGAAATGCATATTCATGAAAAAAGGAGCTTTGCTTTCTATACAGGTATGTTTTCAGTTTGATTACTCTCCTTTGCAGCCTGTCAGTCCAAGAGTACTACCAAGAACACCTAGTGACTGCCAACAATCGTAGGGGGATGACAGCTGTGTCAGAGCAGAGGGAGAAAAGATGTAAGGGGCTGGATGAGCAGGAGCCTAATCCAGAGTTGAGTGACGTCAATGGAAACGTTCTCACTCAGCTGGCTGTAGATAGTCCCAGGAAATCCGCTGTCACCCAGGCAAAGTACACCAACAGACCGGGCTTAGGAGCTGGGAAATGCCTTCCCCCCATCCCGTGAGTGGTGGCTCCTTGCTGCAAGAGTCAGAGAGCAGAGACAGGATTTGTTCATGAAAGATACCAACTCAGTCTTGCTCCACATGTTCCAGATCAGACAGTAACAAGCATGGAAAATGATTTCTAAAAGAAGAGTGACGAGCTCCATCTCCAAATTGTGTTCATAACCAATACTTCTTGAGAGAAATGCAGCCACAGGGAGAACAGGAGATGTGACACTGTTGAGCATATTACAATAATTAATTTTCATTTGCTTCTTTGGTAAAGAGTTAATCACATTATCCAGAGAAGTGAGAAGCTCAGTGTCCTCTGGATGACTCTCTCTCTTGACTGCTACATCCAGGCAGGACCTATGGTCACGGCTATAGAGCTACCGATACCTGCGGGAGATACCATTAGCAGGGAGAGCACTACAGATGAGCCCCACACTATTTCTCCCATGAAAATGACAATTCAGTTTTGCTCTAAACGAAGAATCTCAGCAAGTTCTAATTAAGAAACTGCTGCCAACACTTCCCTAGTTTTATTAATGTAGCCTACCGTAACTTTGTACAAGGAACCCTACCCTCTCTTCTCCATCACTTTTATGGAGAGTTACTTATCAGTATCCTCTACACATAAAGACTTTTACTTTAGCAAGGCCCAAAGAACCCTACTTCCTATCTGGCTGAATCTCCCTTATTGTTTAGCGACATGGGAGGGTATGTGTTTACAGATACTTGTTGTGTGATTGTAATCTCAGTGGAAATTATTATAACCTGAGACTGAGAACCCACGTCTATCTGCCAAAGTTGCTATGAGGCAATTAATGCTGAAAAAGCAGTACGTAGAGCTATTCAATCAAGAAACTTATCAGCAATGCAAATATCATGATCGTAATGCAACATCATTCCTCATTCTGACCTGCAGAATAAAGAGAGCGAACTCCTGGGGACACCTGGGGGCTCGCATACAGATCACGGCAAGAGAACGCGTGTTTTGCTTTTTGAGCACGCCCGCCCTCGTTTTGATGGACATCAGGTATTTGTAGACAAAGAATTTTCCCAATGGTTAAAATATTCCCAAAGACATGTCCCGGCTTCGAGTGGCAGGGCATTCTGAATAACTGGATCAAGTCAAGACTTAATTAAAGAATATTTCTTATTAAACCCTCGTGGCTATAGGTGCTTAAGGACAAGAAGAGTGTTGCAGCAGTGTGAGCCTGTGAGCTGACTGGAGCAGGGCACTCTGGCACCCAGCAGGCACTTCTGCAATGCTCGGTGATGCCTGCGAGCCCAACCAGCCCGCTGCAGGCTGGCAGTTCTGCTGCTGCCCTAGTCTGCTTCTGAATGACAAGCACTCCTCGAAGTATGTGGGAAACATGCTGCCATTCTGCGTGTAGACCAAATTCTGTATGAAAAGAAAGCTTGACTGGCCTTCTGAAAACACCCCAGTGGTTGTGGTACACGCGGTTATGTTGCATTATCTAGAGCTAGTAGCTTTCAAAAAACAAACAAAAAAAAACCCTTTTTTAAATGAAATTCTTTACAATTGAGAGCACATTAAAAACACTGCTTTCATCTGCCCTGCATTTGTGTAGTTTTTAATCTGTTTTTAAAGCTTCAGTCTTCTAGAAAGCAAGTATCTGGTACATTTTATATCTGCACCTTGATAGCAAGAGGGGTGAAGAAAAGAATACAGCATCAACTGGGCTCCAAGCTTAGGTATGAATAAGAAAGGTATTTTTCAATCACTAGTAAAAACACGCACAGAAAAGGTAGCTGATGTAACCTTGTACAGCTTCATAATCTTCAGTAAAGCTGGACTAATGTAAAACAGATTTACCTCCCTGAAATAAAAGAGCTGTGTTGATTAACTTCAGATGAAAATCCAGTCTACAGATCTTAAAGAAAAAGCGAAAGAACGGCCCAATAGCCTAAAGCTCTACTAATGGCAGGGACTCTACAGAAGATAATCTTCCTGTTATCTGCAGAAGAAAAAGGGTGGGTGTAACTCAAATCTGCTTACGAAGCATAGTAGCATTTTACAGTTTGACTTCTTATCAGAGCAAATGAGTTCCATCTGCTATAAACCAGGGCTATGTTCATGCCAAATTCCCACTCATGCTTTAAACAATGTTTTCTAATACTAACCACAAAAACACTCTGTCATTTGCAACTTATCCTAAACTGTTACTTAAACCTAGGAAGTTAAAACACACACTGATTTGCTCTGTTTGCCCAACCTGTTATTAGAACTCCTATATTTTTTTCTCAGATACAGCTATCTTGCTGTGATAGATCAAACACTCCCTCAATTCCGTATCTTACTTTGATCTCTGCAGACTACAAAGTCAGGTTTCCAGTGAGAGCAGAGGGACATGAAGTACTCTTCATGAGACATGTAAGTGAGAGTTCAGAAAGTAATACAGGCACATAGCTTTCCTGTCATTAATATTACATCAGCCACAAAATGCTGCAAGAAAGCAGCAACAGGCATCAGATGCACTGCTCTGACACCAAAAGTTTTCAAAATTACAACTCCGAGATCCTTAGAACATCATTCTCTATTCTACTGTTACTGTAACTACACAATGTTATTAAACAAGGGGAAATGGTTTTAAACTAAAGGAGGGGAGATACAAGAGGGAGATGTCAAGGGGAATTTTTTCACAGAGAGAGCAGTGAGGCACAGGCAAATCTGCCCAGAGAGGTTGTGGATGCCCCGGCCCTGAAGGTGTTCAAGGCCAGGCTGAACGGGGCCCTGGGCAGCCTGAGCTGGTGCTCATTCTAGCAGTTGGCAACCCATCCCACAGCAGGGGTTGGAACGTGATGATCCTTGAGGTCCCTTCCAACCCAAGCCATTCTGTGATTCTAAATACACAGCTGTGTCACAAGCTGTGGAGTTCTCAAGCGTTATTCACTGCAGACACATATAGCTATAGAATTACACAAAAGGAGAGCTCAAAGCTCAGACCCAAAAGCATATTGTACTTGTTGCCACATCCACTGAGTACTTCTCTTTTAATTAATATATTGTACCATAGACCAGGCTAAGTGCTGTGAAAACAGGTGGGCAAGATGTGCATTCTCCATTCAGACAGAGCACAGATTCTGCTGTGAAAGCAAGAGTAACTCACTACATCATAAGGTCAGAGCACAATTTAAGAGACACAGTAACGTTCCTATTCAGTACCGAGCCTGGGTTACAGCATCCATCAGAAAGGATATCTAAAGGACAGCCTCTAAGTCTCACTCTGCCTCAATGCACCACATTCAACCTACAGAGGAGTTCTCCCTGGTCAGAAGAATACGAAAACCTGCGTTCAAGTTAGGTCCTTGTGATAGAAATCACTTAAAATACACACACAAGATTAGCATTCAGGCGATGAACGCTAAGCTTACGGTCCAAAAACTTCAGCCTTTCTCCAAAAGTCACCAGCAGCACAGGCCTGTGTCGGCTGACGGGAAGCCCCGGCCCGCAGAGATGCCCCACTGCCGCCCCGCCCCGCTCACCTCCGGTTCCGCTGCTCGTGCGGACGAACGGACTGACGGACAGACCCACGGCGGAGCCCAGAGGACGGTGCGGCACGAAGCGGGGCCCTCCGCTCTGGCACAGCAAACTTAGACCGGGTGCGGATTAGCCGCGTGACGAGGGCCGGCGGCTGTGCTCGCAGCGCTGCTCTGGGGCTGCATCCGCCTGAGGGAAGCGCTGCGTGCCGCCCAGCCGGCGCCTCTCGGCTATTTGAAAGCCTCTCCTGCTCCTCACAACTTTCTATCGCGCAGCCGAGCACGCGCTTCGAAGAAACGAGGAAGAAAGCCGGTGCAAGGCACACCGTTCCCACTTTCCCCAACTCGCCGCAGGCGGCTCGCCCGCGCCCCGCATTGCCTCACGGCCGCTCGCGGCTCCTTTCTCTCACAAGACGGTGAGAAGGGCACGGCGACCGCAGCAACACATCTCGCAGCCTCCGGGCCCCCCGCGGAAAGAGTCCCCGCGGACAGCCGGCTGCCCCACGGCCCCAGCAGCTCGCCCGCCGCCTCCTTACCGCGCCCGTCCTCCGCCGAAGTCGCTCGGAGCCCCGCTAGCCGCCCGCTGCCGGCGCCTCGAGGCGGGCGGAGACGCGCCCGCCGGCGGCCTCTGTTGCCATAGCGACTGCGCTAAGCGGTCCGGCCTTGAGGCGGCGCGCTCCGACCCCGGGGCGGTGGGAAGTCTGGAAGAACCCGCGTGTCTACATTAAACATGTGTTTTAAATAACGGCGCTCGGACCTCGGCATTCATCGCCAGGGCGCTCAGCTGTAACTACAGCAGTCACAGGGTGACTGAGCTGTGGAGGGACTGAGCAGGACGAGGGGCCAGGAGCCAGGCTGGGGGACTTGGGGAAATCGAATCAAAACACAGGGAAGGTGGAACCCCCCGTTTCCGAACAGACCAGCTAAACAGTTACGGGTTAAGAGATGTCCGCTGCAGTCCGAATTAAAATGGATGAAGAGGGTTTTTCATGTCCGGTTTATTATTAGATCTAATAACGCAACCAGACTAACAGAGATTAGAAGTGTTTTCTGCTCTAATTATTTGTGGAGGATTATGTGTCTGTCCCCAGCTCCAACTGCAGCGCAGCAGGATGCCCAGCACGCAGAGATATATGACACCCTCTGCATGCTCCGTTCAACGCAAGATCATTGAGTTTTGATTAAATGTCATTTTATGTGGCTCCAGACCTTTCTATTCTCATCTTTTAAAACTTAGGTCAAAAGTCATCATCTCCAATTAACTCGGAACAAAGGCCATCTTTGCAGTACTCAGGTTCCAGGTAAGTTTTCAGCTCAGTGAATTTCTGGGGAATTCCTGCCATGAATCGTACACACAGGTGGTTGGGAAGTATCTTCAGGAGCATTTCTTTGGAGGTATGGCAGAGAGCACTCATCTCCCCTCTATCTTATTTAGCAGCTGAAAGCAAGAGCTCCTGCATTGCTGCGCTGATATGACACAAGCTGATCAGTCATCAGTCAAACCATCAGTTACTTAGCAGTTCTCTGCTAATAAAGATGGAGTAGAGCTGTATTCAGCGCTGTTTTCCACGACATGCTGTGACAATGAAATTTCACCATACAGCAATTTGTAGTACAGTCCATTTGGCACTGCTGCTTCTTGCCATTGCTCAGTGCCCTGACTCACCTGGGCACATCACTGGCACTGCAGCTTCAGCCCCTGTGATGCTAAATGCAGAACCTTCATGTTTCAGTGTCAAAGTCACAGATCTCTGGCTCTGGCACTCAAGATGGACTTGTCCAGTCAGCAGCAATTAGAGTGCCACTATCTTCTGCATAGGTTTGACCATGAGCAAATAATCTCACTTAATCACTGTCATAAAGCAAGTATAACATAGTATTGGCCCTGTTGGCTTTTGGCTAAGCTAGTGAAGTGTGTCATTGAATATAATGGGGCTCACAGAGGGAACATTGCCTTTCCCAAAGGCTTAAAATGTTCCTTAGAAAAGTGCCACTTACAGAGCTATTTGTCATATTTCTGTCATGGTTGTTTTCCCTCAGCGAAGCAGTTTTTCATTCACTGGGAAGATCTTCTTCCTGCTGTTTACTTCAAATCCAGTCAGCCCACCCACACGCGAATGCACTATGAGCAAAAAAGAAAAAGTCCATTCAGCCGTCAGCAGCAGTCCCCAGCCTTTTTGGCACTGAGGCTCATTTGAGAAAAGTTGGCAAGGCTGCCGTGCCTCTTCCAGTGTCTCTCTTTCTATGCCCCCCCGCTGTGGGGCTGCCCTCTCTTCCCTCCGTATTGCATTACTGGTCACAGGCATGAGGCCATGAACATCAAGGCTGAATGTCTTGGGTCAGATACCTCATCTGTTGATGGCTACCTCCTGCCCCAAGGGGCAGAAAGCAACCCAGATAATGGTACCTGGGTGAGTAGAGGAGGGTGCTCAGTTATGGTGTTCCAGTGCACAGCTGGAGGAGGAAGAGAGCACAGTGGTGTTTCTCAGGACAATCTGTTAGATAGGTCTATTACAGCAAGAGCTGTACTTCACAAGCGACTGCATCACTTGAAGACCTTTGTCTTCAGATAATCATACCATAATGTTCTTGCAAGGATAGCTCTAAGTGAGCAGCCTTTCTCCTGTCAGCTCAGGTGAGCTCCTGTGACAAGCTTGGCATTGTGTCTGAGGAGGCTCTGATGGTGGTTTTTTTTGCTTCCCTTCCCTCTTTCAGGAGAAAATGACTAAAATCTAGAGATCCTGAAGCCACAGAAAACAGAATTATGGGCTGCTGCAATGCCAGGAACAGGAAGATATCACTTACAATGCGTATTAGTTAGAATAAAGGAAGAAATTTAAGGGAAGAAAATGTAGGCAGAAGCTGTGAATTCACATCGAAGATGTACATCCTGGGCAAATATGTATTGTAGACAGTGAGCCCTGAACCAAAACATTTCAAAGGCAAAGCAATAGAAAATTTTTGCTTTGTGGAGTGAGGCAGGTGGAGGGAACTACCTACTGGAAGCACTGCACCCCTCACCTCGATGGAGCAGGTGGTAAAAGCCTACAAATCCTTCTTTGCTGCATCCATTGTCCACTCACTGCAGTCAGCACTGACTGCTTGTTGCTACTGACAGAACGTAGTTGTGAAGAGAGGCTGGATGCACTCTGAGCCTCCTGTGCTTCCAAGCACCCTGAACACTTGGAGGGCTCATGCCCTCAAAAATACATACATCTAGGGACAGCAACACCGTAGCCTTCCAGCCACAACATAACCCTTTCTCTCCTAGACATCCCATAAGCGTGCACCCTAAGTAGTTGGCAGAACTGCCAATGGTTGTACTCTGCATCGCAGCTCAGTAGCACCAGACAATCTGATAAGGACTTTTTAAATGTTATCTATCTCCTTCTTGCCTTTCTGTTCACCGTCACAAAGAGCATTTGACAGCAGTGCGGTGGGCTGCTTAATTGCTGATTATCTTAACCGAGCAACTTAACTGAGCAAATATTAGTTCCATGTTTTTAGCACAATGAGTGAAAATGATGAAGTGTCATGAAATATTCAGCTGAAAAACAGATGTAGAAAGGCAAGCTGAGCAGCAAAAATTACAACACAGATGGTCACAGTAAATTAATTGAAGGCTCTAGGCTGCAGGGTGGGAGATGCAAAAAAAAAATTCCATGGAACATAAAAGTAGACAGATGTCAAAAATATCCGTGATTATGAGCTTAATTGCACTCTGTCTGATTGCTTGGTTCCTAATGTAAACTATTAACATATAATAATCTCCAAAGGATATTAAAGTTGACACAGGCCATGACGTCACCCTTACCTGCAGTACTAATTTTCTAAGCAGTGATTTTCTTTGTATGAGGAAAATTCCTCCAGTACAAAAGACAGCTGCTTTCACACTGTATTTGCAGTTTTTTTTCTCCTTTGTCTTACTCTAACAGGCATTATGTCATCTTACACTGTTTCTTGGAGAACTGACAGCAACTGACAAATTTTTCATTAACCCCAGTGGGATTTGAATTGTTCTCTTCTGGATCTGCTCAACACAAGAGGAATTTTGCTATTAAATTGAACAGGGCCAAGACCTTGCCCATACTCTGTTCTAGAGTCCCATACTTCTCACAGAATAGAATGGCCTGGGTTGAAAAGGACCACAATGATCATCTAGTTTCAACCCTCCTTCCATGTGTGGGGTCACCAACCACTAAACCAGGCTGCCCTGGTACTCTTGGACTCTTGTTCCAGAGTCTACTGAAATCAGTGGAGGGATTTGAGATGACTTGGAAGGGAGTTTGACAACAGAAAGAAAAAAAAAAGGAAAGATAATAATGCTACATTTCTTTAAATTTGAACACAAAGAATATCGATAATCTATTTTTGTTCCACGCAGTACATAACGTAATTATACCACCAAATCTTTATGGGATGCATTGTGCAAGAAATATTAACTTTAACAGATGCATCTCCTGTGGGAGAGATCAGTGGGAAGAGAGAAGACATGGACCATTAGGGAACTGCTTTGGGGATTTGAGACTGGAGGACATGACAGTGAAAGGTCTTCTGGAGGCAGAAACTGAAACCCCACACCAGCCCCAGCAGGATGACTGTTCATGTTGTACCTCCTAGAGAAAGAAGTGTCCACTCTTCTGAGCTTCAGAATGTGCCTGTATCCTTATGGGTCTCGCAGGGACCTCATTAAAATATTTGAGAGAAGATGCAGGGTATAAAATCTCCTTGTCACTACATGGTAAGATCTTAAAGCCTACGTCACACAGTTAGGAAAGTAGGATCACCACTTCCCAATGCCAACAACCACTTAATAAAAGTCTCTGAAACTCCAAAGAGAAGCGACCTGTGGGCACTTGTATTAAGCCCACATTCCCTGGCATGTTTGTTATATTCACAGTCTCACTCCTGGGAAAGCATTGGTGTCAACATGGGTTTCAGCTCAGCGTTTGGGATGCCTCTTGTGCTGCTCCGCCAACCTGCCTGGCTCTCAAATGGTGGCCATGAGCACCAGATGCCTCTGGGCACAGCTGGAAACAAAAGGTGGTGGTGTACTGCAGTGCTCACACTGGCTCAGCCCCAGACTCCCTGCTCCCCCAAATTTTCTCTAATTTCATCTGGAGACAGTGGAGTCTGCTGCTGCAAAAGCTGCAGGAGCTGCTCCAGCTCAGCTGGGCTGGGAAAAGCAGGGCACAGTCACAACGATTTACCCATTGCCGCACACCAGGTTTTTGACAGGTGAACTGAATGTGTCGTATCTGCTTCCTCCTGACTACATGTTTAAGCCCCGGGAAGCCTGAGCATTACCGGGACAAGGGGAGATCTCAGTGGCTGCCTGTGGGCTCCCAGCAAGCCTCGTCAGGGCAGGGTAGGAATGGTAAACGCCAGTGAAAGTTCATTTTTTCAGATCATGTCAAACTTGATCTCTTCAAAATGTGAATTCTTAAGGGTAAATCTTCAGATAAATGTTCTGAGCATAATTCCTTCAGTTAAAACCTCTGTTTTATAAAGGAAATGTAGCATTAGCCACCCACAGACCCGTGTTTCTTTCTGCGTGGGAGGTCAACACTTGAAACTCTAATCCCACAGATGCTGAGATTTACTCTAAATCTAGAGCCCGTGATTTCTTTTTTTTTTTTTCCCTCCCATTTAAATTCAGCTGAACAATTGCTCTTTCCTTGCCGCCAGCTTCAGGCCACCCATCCATCCATTACCAGCGTTATGCTACCAGCAACAAAAGGCTGGTAGCAGGGAAGCTTCACTAGGGAAGGTGTTAAACGCAGTGATTTAGCAACAGCACATGGTTTTGGTCTCTTAAGTAGACAGTGATCTATGGAAGCAGATGCATCTATTAAATTCACAACACGTAGGCATTCAGCTCTACCAGTCAGGAGCCTCTGTGAGTTGTAGTATATGATTGCAGCATGGTCCTGTGCACCACTGGAAAGCAAAACTTCATACCTGTGTCATGAGGCAGCAAATGCAAGAGCATGCGCTGAAGCTGGTGGGCAGCAGCTAGTAAGATAAATTTGGAATAAGTCAGGCTCAGCCTAGATGAGATCTTCTAGTTTGATGCTTATCTGCCATCCCACCCTTCTGTATGACAGAAATGCTTTAGAGCCTGCCAATATCTGTTCTACATCCTGACTCAAAATATTAATTATTTGACAAGCTAGTGCCCATTTTCATATCACTGCAGCTGTCAGTTGTCTGTTGTGATTCTAAATGGTTAAGCAAGCTGTACGCCAGGAGGAATAATCTGCTGTAATACGCTGTGGTCTGATGCACGCACCTAGATTGGAGTGTTACTTAAGCTTTAATCCCCGAGAAATCAGTGATTACCCACAGGAGACAAATGGAGGGGTGTTTATAGTATAGTTGCTAGACAACAGCGCGCTGTTTAAAGTCTATTTGTCCAAAGATTAACCACATTTCAGAGTCTAACAACTTTTCCAACAATCTGCTTATGGAAAAAGAAGTTTAAAACATCTATATTTTCAAAAAAGAAGGAAGTATTTCAATTATTGCTTGGCCTTTGCATTGACACAAAGAAACAGCGAGTGTGCTGCTGAATGGAGAGGAAAGGGATCTTCAGGCTCAGTCTGCACAGAAGAAATGAAGGGGAAGCATGGCTGGGACTAAGCACAGATCTCTGCCTCCCACCCCACTACAAACACAATGTCTGCACATCCTCATCACTTCCACAGCAGCAGCTTTAAAGCCTTTTGTTCACAGGCTCCCTCAGAGTAATAAGTACAACCAAAAAGAGTGAAAAATGACCAAAAGTATACCATTAAATCCATTGAAACAGGCTGCCTGGGGTGGTGGTGGAGTCACCATCCCTGGAAGTGTTCAAGAAAAGGGTAAATGTGGCACTGAGGTACATGGTTTAGTGGCAGTGGGGGTGATGGGTTGATGTTTGGACTAGATGACCTTAGAGGTCTTTTCAAACTTAATGTCTCAATGATTCTGTGATTTCTTTTTCCCTCCTTTTCCTCTCTTGTGAGCTTTACAGCAACTACCCTTTTGACAAAAGGAGATGTGAAACTGGTGCAAAGCTGGGCTGCATTTATCAGGATCTATTTGGAAATGCCCATATGCACACTAATGTCTAACTTTACTGATATTTCCCTATTTACTGCAGTGTTATTACAGTTTTGCCTCCTTCTATGCTTTTTCATTGTCCCTTTGACCACACTACATTTTCCTTTGTACACAGTACAGAAAATGAAGCAAAAGAGGAATAGGGGGGACACGAGAGGGGTCCTGTGTTAAAGGAGTAGAGGGGGAAAAGAAACACAACAGAGGCTGAGACAAGCAAGGTTCTGTTCCTGATTTGGCCTTCAGATCCCTTTTTCATTTTTTAGAAGCAAGTATGTGCATTATATAGACTTTACAGTATATGGCCCCTGTGTTGCTTGGCAACTTCCTGAAATAATCTCGATTTTAGCAGAGAAGGATCTGCTCAAAGTGTACATGAGTGCTGCAAAGTCCAATCCTCTTACATTATTTCCTCAAAGCCAGGTCAGTGCTACTTTTTCTTTTCTTAACATATGTCCACAAGAACGTCACTTTCTCTTTCCTTTTTGCAAAGTCCGCACAGGACTTTACAAGCATGTGGTTGCTGAAATGCCCTCTTACGACCTCTTCTTCCACATGGAGATGTACAGCAGCTTTGTACAATGGTCATGCAGTGTGTGCAGAGAAAAAAGCTTCTCCTTCCAGGCCTTATTCTCACTGCCTGTGGACATCAGGAGATTATTTCTGCAGTGAAAATATATTCCCTCATACAAGGATTTAAGGATAGGGTTGCATCCAAATGAAGGCAGGAACAACTCCAGGCCAGCCAGGAGGCACCAGTGAAGAAGTGACCAGAAAGGCCACCTCACCCACCACCATGGCTGGGCAGTATGAAGCATGAAGGCCATTCGTCTAATCTGTTCTTAAATCACCACTGTCAAGGGTCCTGCAGCCTCTCCTGGCTACTAGCTGTTTTTCACAAGTTCCACAACAACAGCATGTTTCCTTAGATGTAGTATAAGTTCTCCTTCACATAAATTAATATGATTTGTCTCCATCTTAAACCAAGTCAACAGAAAGAACACCTGCCATGGTATCGTTGTAGTGATTTGTATTTATCTTATGACCTGCTGTGACCCCCCAGTCTTATTTTGCAATACTTCGACCACATATATTGTTGTACATTCCTAAATATATCATTTTGCCTTCATCATTATTGAGTTTCATTTGGGGCTCTTTCCCCTTTTAGTTCAGAGCATTTCTACCTCAGACCCTCACTCCAGGTGCTTTCAGTCCTTCCTGGCAAGAAAGTAATTGCAAAATGATATAAATATATTCTCCCATCAGTCCCAATGGACACTAATAAAAATATTGAGCAGAGACAGGCTCTCCCTGTGAGACCTTATTGGAATTGCACTGAGATAAGGGAACCAGAGAGAACTCTAAGATTGTCTTTTCAACCAGCCCTTCTTTGTTACTGTACTTCCCTGTGTCCCTGGTGCACCATTAATTTTCATGTAGCTGCAGAAAGGTCCGTGCAACCAACAGAAGGATTTGGCCTGCACATTACTAAGATTTGCTGTTCTGGTCCATGCTGTTTTTGACAGCCATCAGGATGAAGACAATCTCTTCTTAGCTTGAGGAACAGCATTAGCGCTCAGAGTTGCAAGAAAAGCAGATAAATGTGTCACTGGAGCATTGCCTTTTTGTGAGATAAAGGCAGTGAGGGCCAATCCCAACTCCCAAGTCAGACACTTGGACATATATACACTAATCCTCCAAGGCACATGGTATATTTTCTCTCGAGATGAATCTTGTTTGAAAATTCAGAGCGATATTAGATCCCAGATTATTTGTAGGAACTTGAAGGGGAAAATGGGAAACAATGCTGACCTCAGTGAAGATTTCCTCCCCATATGCAGACCAGGCAAATCACAGCCACTGTACTAGAGAAGTGTGGTCTCAGGAAAAAGAATCATACAATGTAGGCTCTGACTTCACAAGGTGCTGAGCTCACTGTGCACCTTATCTACAAGGAAATCCCAGAACTTGAAGGATCTCAGTACCTTTGACTCCACTGTGAAAAATACGCTTCGTGGGTGGGTTCGTTTGTTGAGATAAGGGGGCTGGAGGTGCTGAAAACCTGAGGACTGAGTGATAAGACAGCTCTGAGAGAAAGAGCAGAGGCAGCCTGGAGAGAAAATGCAGAAGCAAGACAATCTTTTCATATGCTAAAGCTGTCCACCCTCTTATATCAAGAAAAGACAAGCCAATCCCTCGTGCAAGTTAGCAAAAAAAGTAAATAAATAAAATACTGAACATCACTGTTCAATGTTGCATTCAAATAATTCTCTGTAAAAAGACAGTCTCTATCCCACTGTACTCAGCCTATCCAGACTTACACAGAAAAAAAGATGTTTGAAATGCAGCAGCGGGTGCCACTCCCAGATCAGTGTCTGAGGGGGCCATGCTCTGCATCCGCTGTTTCTACTGCAAGGGACACACCTTGTTTGTAGTCTGCAGCAAGAGGCCACCAGCAGGGCATGGGGACTGAGCCATGCTTCAGGCTGGGATCCATGATAAAAGCAGGAACTCATCACCCTGGGCCCGACCCTACTGAAAGAAGCCCTGATAGAAGGAAAGGTTTTAAAATGAAATTCCCCCTTTCCTTTATGATATTACCATGGCATGGTTGTCTGCTCATAGCTCACCTACCAAGAAGAGACTATTTCATTTCAGAGCAGACTCTGCTAGAACACTCTTGCTTCTCTAAGTCTCTTTTTTCCTAATTCTCCTAAATAATGTATTCTATAATAGTCAATGCTGGCTTATTTTTTTTTTATGCAGACCTCAAGTGCTAGCAAAAGATGAAACAGAAACCTCACTGACCAAGCTACAGTCTTGAAGAGAAATGGCTAGATGCTGCTGCCTCAGAGGACCCCTGCTTTAGCAGCAGGTAGCACAGCTAGGGGAATCTCCAGAAAATTACTGACAAAAAGTAAAATGTAAAAGAAATGAACTGTTCCTCTTCCAGCTGCTTATTGCTAACGCAAAATTGCAGAGTGTCCAACTGCCACCTTAGCTTTTCCTCCTACTGCTGTTAGATCGTAAATCATCCTGGTGGTAGTGTCCAAAGAGGGCACATGAACTCTGAGGAATGAGCTGTACTTTGGCAGCAGCAGTCTGATTCCTCAGATTTTGGTGCCCAGCAGCTGGCAGTCTACATCCTTGGAAAGTGGCCCATCTTCCTCACTGCCCCTCAACGTGCTCGCTGTACAGCTTGTGAGACTGGCCTTCCTCCTTTGCCTGGGGATGTAAGCACTCATCCTTGTACCCAAGCTCCCACCAGGTCCCTGAACTGGAGAAATGAACCTTTGCACTGCTTATGAACTGTCATGAAGCAGCAGTCTTTGTGCCTTGTATAGAAATACCAACCCCAGTGTCTTCAATGTCTTTGTAGAACAGTGCAATCAAGGGGTTGCTCTGCCTTCTTCCACTGTGGCCTTTCATAGATCGAGACTCATGAAAGAACTTCCAGTCTTCTGGGTCAGACCATGGGAATCACAGAATCACAGAATCACAGAATCACAGAATCACTAAGGTTGGAAAGGACCTATAAGATCATCTAGTCCAACCATCCACCTATCACCAATGGTTCTCGCTAAACCATATCCCTCAACACTACATCCAAACGTTCCTTGAACACCTCCAGGGTCGGTGACTCCACCACCTCCCTGGGCAGCCCATTCCAGTGCCTGACCACTCTTTCAGAGAAGTAGTATTTCCTAATATCCAGCCTGAATCTTCCCTGGCACAGCTTGAAACCATTCCCTCTAGTCCTATCACCAGTTACACGAGAGAAGAGGCCGACCCCCAGCTCACTACAACCTCCCTTCAGGTAGTTATAGAGAGCAATAAGGTCTCCCCTGAGCCTCCTCTTCTCCAGACTGAACAATCCCAGCTCCCTCAGCCGCTCCTCATAAGGCCTGTGCTCCAGACCCCTCACCAGCTTTGTTGCCCTTCTTTGAACACGTTCCAGGGCCTCAATGTCTTTCTTGCAGTGAGGGGCCCAGAACTGGACACAGTACTCAAGGTGCGGCCTCACCAGAGCTGAGTACAGGGGGACAATTACTTCCCTGCTCCTGCTGGTCACACTACTTCTGATACAAGCCAGGATGCCATTGGCCTTCTTGGCCACCCAGGCACACTGCTGGCTCATGTTCAGCCGAGCGTCAACCAACACCCCCAGGTCCATTTCCTCTACACAGTCTTCTAGCCACTCCGCCCCAAGCCTGTAGCGTTGCTTGGGGTTGCTGTGGCCAAAGTGTAGGACCCGACATTTGGTCTTATTAAACCTCATCCCATTGGCTTCAGCCCAGCTATCCAGCCTGTCCAGATCCCTCTGTAGGGCCTCGCTACCCCCAGGCAGATCGACACTTCCAGCCAACTTGGTGTCATCTGCAAACTTACTGAGGGTGCACTCAATGCCCTCATCCAGGTCATCAATAAAGATATTGAAGAGGACAGGCCCCAGCACCGACCCCTGGGGAACACCACTCGTGACCGGTCGCCAGCTGGATTTAGCTCCATTGACCACCACTCTCTGGGCCCGGCCCTCCAGCCAGTTCCTTACCCAGCCAAGAGTGTACCTGTCCAAGCCACGGACTGCCAGCTTCTGCAGGAGAATAGTGTGGGAGACAGTGTCAAAGGCTTTGCTGAAGTCTAGGTAGACTACATCAACAGCCTTTCCCTCATCCACCAGGCGGGTCACTAGATCATAGAAGGAGATCAGGTTGGTCAAGCAGGACCTGCCCTTCATGAACCCATGCTGGCTAGGCCTGATCCCCCGGTTGTCCCGCACTTGCTGCATGATCTCCCTCAAGACAATCTGTTCCATAACCTTCCCTGGCACCGAGGTCAGGCTAACAGGCCTGTAGTTCCCCGGGTCCTCCTTACAGCCCTTCTTGTAGATGGGAGTCGCATTGGCAAGCCTCCAGTCTTCCGGTACTTCACCAGTCAACCAGGAGCGCTGATAGATGATGGAAAGCGGCTCGGCTATCACCTCCGCCAGTTCCCTCAGCACTCTCGGGTGAATCTCATCCGGCCCCATGGACTTGTGACAGTCCAGTTGGAGTAGCAGGTCTCTGACTGTTTCCTCCTGAACTGTTGGGCTCTGAACTGAGTTAGGGCAGATGACCCCAGTTCCTGCTCAGAGTTCAGCCCAACATCCTTATAGGAACCATGGTGTGAAGAAGCTTTGGGGCTGGATTGTGGTGCCCACATGGACTGCTTGCCTCAAGGATTCAGCGGGCTCTCTATAGCTGTGAAGCTGCCCCACTTCACAGGGGGCTACACCACCCTTCACAGGAACAGGTGGAGAAATGGTCTTCTTCATGTTGTTGCTGATCCAGTGATTGTGGAGGAACAGTTGGGCTAAAATAAACAGTGCATCTGCAGTTATTACTGTGTCATGATATACAGCATGTGTACATGTGAGAGACTGAGTCACTCTAGCAGATCTAGTGCCTTAATATCTCACTCGTTTATTTTACCTTCCAGTGAGGTACATTTCTGATGGCTGTAATTTTTATCCTGAAAGAGATGATACTCATCTTAAAGTAAATCACCACCACAGTTGTGTTGACTCCACTCTCTTCACATCACCATAGTATCAAACCTTTGGGTACATCAGAGCAAACTCTGGCTTGGAATGTCTCCCCCGTATCTTTACTTTCATGCCAACCCTGATTGGAGCAAATCACTTGTGTCTGTTGTACACCCAGGCTTTAGACTGGAGATGAGCTCAAAGAAGAAGGTCAGATTTTAACCCAGCTCAGCCACAGGAGACTGAGGCCTAGATGGAAATTTCAACTTGCCTCATTTTGCTGCAAATATTTACCCAGCACATTCCTGATGCTTTGAGGGATAATGATAGAAGATTAGAACTATTATCATCTCTGCAAAGAGTAGCTTGCCATGATTCATGAAATTCAGCTCTGCCAGAATGAACCTGGTCCTGTACCAGTATATCAAATGCAAAGAAGCTGAAGAGATGCAAAGATGCTGATGTGTTTTCATTGACGGAGCTAGAGGAGGATTAGCTCTGCAATGTCTGAGTCCAGCATTCCAAAAACTGCAGAATAATTCATTAACTCAACTGAAAGGTTTTGCTATTGATTTGAAAAGTGCCCCAGAGGGTGGCCAAAAAAATCACATTGACTCAGGGGGCCCACTCCTAGGCATTGAACTGACGTGCTTTGTGGGCCATCATGAGAAAGCAGGCAGGTGAATGTGGGGGAAATTACATGGGCATCACAGGACCAAGAGACATGTAAACAGGTGACAGTGGAGGGAACACTGGCACAACAAGCAGCTTCCACTGGACTCCTTGTTTCCAGCTGGGCAATGCCCACGGACAGCATGGCACTTTAGAAAGTAGCAGGGCCAGTTCTCAAAAACAGCTGAGGCAGTAGCATGAGGGAACGAAGAAGGAAGAAACACTGAGTTGTGTAAGCTGAAGTGTTTGCTGAGCTTGTACAACAGAACTTCTGCTTGTTTGTATTTTTTTCCTCTTGTGCATACCAGAGCCTGACAAACAAAAACATAAATGTGTTATGATACCAACTATAATGACAGCATAACACCAGTGAGAAATGCTGTTTTCAGCAGAAACACTGTTCATCCCTTACAGGAGTTCTCAGCATCTTGGTCCAGATGTCTGGGGCAGATTTACCTGTGTATTTACTCCTCGTGGTGTTTCCTGACTACTGGAGCTATTATTTAGATCCATGGATAGCTTATTCATTCTTTACAGAGGTGTAAGTGTCCTGAAGATCTGCCTTCTTCCCAGTGGCATAGCAGGTAGCATATGGAGAGCCTCCCGCCTGCCACCTGCTCCAACCTGGCCAGGGGGACAGCCACACAGGTAGCTGTCATTCAATTTCCAGTGACACTTAGTCCTTGAGGTCTGGTAAGTCTCAGTCATGATGTGCACAACCACCCAGGAAGAGAGGGATTAAGACCATCTGTCTAGTTAATGGCACAGGCTCCTAAAGGGCGATTATGCACTGCAAGGGCAGGTAGGTCTGCCAAGGTCAGCACAACCCTAACAATTTATGGCAGCCAAGGATCCAGCCACTTCTCTAAGCTGGTACATAATGCATTACAGATGTAATGCTGCAGCCTTCTGCTGGGCTGAGGGCACCAGCACTCCTTCCACAGCTGAATGTGGTGTGATTGTTAGGTTAATGTTTTGGTAGAGGTCAGCCAGCGACACGTGAAGGGAGGGATGGTCAGCCTGTGCTCATCACACACATCAAAACTCTACTCTCGATTTGGCTTAAGGCTCTGGAATAAGACCTCATGTCACTAGATAAACTGTGTTTGAGGCACTATGGGAGTCAGGAGTTGTGCTACAGCAACTGAACGGCAGTAAGGCACAGAGGCAGGGAGTTAGCCTTTCTTATCAGCAAAAAAGAAAAAAAGAAGCAGAAATGGCAAAGACAGAGTGTAATCACTGCAGATATCGCTGTATGGCTGTGAAGCACCTGGCTTTAGGAGCAACTGAGAGCAACAGAAATAGCAGGAAGCTGTGAACTCCCATTGTTCTCTATTACCAGATCTCACTCCTGTCTGCCCTGCTATGCACAAAGCTGCAGGCACACACCTGGGGGTTTTAAACACATATTTAGTGGCTGTCTTGAAGGGGACAGAATATATGGGCCACAGACAGCTGGGTTTAATAAGTGTGCAAGTAGGAAACTTAAAAGGAGGAAGCTACTGACTATGCTGTATAAAGCACTCAACAAGAAGATGGACCAATGCCTTTTAAATTCAATAATATTGCTCTTTTTTTTTTTTAACAGCAGGTTTTAGATTAGGCATCCACCCCTGCCTTGCCCAGGGCACTGTGTGCTCACACTACCCCAGCACTGGGGCACAGCGCAGTAGGACACAGTGGGGCACAGCAACTTGCAAGCTACAGGACTGTGAATTCTACCTCCTACAAGGTCAAGCCACCAAAAAACACAAAAAAACCCTTCCATCCATTTCTGCCAGTGTGTCAAAACTGTTTCACCTACTTTAGGAAAACGTCAGCACCACTCACCAGTAGCACGCACTCACCAAAGCCATGCAGAGCTCTTTGTGGCGTAGGTAATGCTGCTTTCCCTGAGCCAACAAACTGCTGCTGTCACTGGAGTGTGACTCTGCAAACACAGGCTGTTTGATGTGTGGAGGTGTATGAAGCCGAGCGCGTGGGGGGTGTCGCTGCCCACCCACAGGCTGCTGTGGGGCTGGATGGGGTGTCCCAGGCTGGCAGCTCCCAGCCCCACCCCATTGCAGAATGCATGGGGCATTTCTCCTGCCTTGTTTCCTTCCTCTGACTCCAGCAGGAGTTTTATGGTTCAGTGAGAAAGAGCTATGAACTAGAAAATATATGAATATTTTCAAGGAGTGGGGATATTTTGGGCATCAGTGTTTTTTATCCGCAGCCACTGCTGTCTCTGGAAGGAAAGGAGCTTTCAAAGCAGAGAAGGAGTTTGGGATCTGTGTGGGCTGGTGCCTGAAAGCAGAGGTGGGCTGCTGGCACGCTGACGTCTCTGCCACAGAGCAGCCTGGAGGGGCCCAGCAGCGAGCAGCCCTTCCTGGGGCGGTCAGAGGTGACAATAAGAGAACAGCTCTAAACTGAGGTGATCTCTACCCACTGACTGCACACATTGCTGCACTGCCAGGGGTGGCCACTGCTGCTGAAAGTCCTTGCATCCCCCCACCAAAAATGTACCTTAATGGAAAGTAAAAGCTTTGCAGAAGGGCAGCTCGCATCCCATGTGAGCGACAGCAAAATGACAGGCTAATTTTACGTTTCATTTTTAGCAACATTATTCTGAAGTGTAGGCTGATAGTTAACTGATTTAACCAGGCTCTTACTTCAGGTAAGAAGGCAGAACAAAGAGAGATTTTTTTTTTTTAATCTGTCACTACCGTTAAGAAGCAAAATTCATCTCTTTCAATAGACTCCATACAGAATATTCTAATCGTCAGTGAGTGTGGTTCTAAGAATAGCTCTGCTTAAAAACAACACATAGCACAACAAAAGCACATTTAGTGAGGTTCCTGCAGTACCAAGCTTTTGGCTTTTAAATTCAATGCAAGTTCAGCCTCCCTCAGCCAGGCTGAGCACACTGGTGTACAGTGCCTCGCCTTGGCTTCTACGCTATAGTGCAGAAACCAAGGCAAGGAAAGGACAGCTCTCCCTGGCCAGATGGATCCCCTTCATGGGCAGGAGAGTGCAAGAAGGTGGCATCTGTGCAAGTCACAGAGCTGTTACTGTTATAGCCCTATATACAAGGTCACATTCATAGCCCATCTCTCTCTCCGTGATTCCCACTCGGAACAGGAATCTGCGGCGCACCACTGTGCGGATGCAGGCTGGAAACCCCCTCCTCTCCCATCCAGCCACCCCAGAGTATGGAAGACAAGCCTCTAAAATCCCTGTAGCCCCTTCTCTTCTGGGAAAGCCCCAGACAGCTGTGCAGTGCAGCCAAGCTCCTTTCCTTTTATCCCTGCATTATACCCCTTCAGGATCTCTCAGCAGGAACACATGCATTCATGGCATGGGCTTGACTTCTGTAATTCCCCTGCTAGGGAGCTCAGGGAGCCGGCATCTCCCCTCACAGCACTGCAAAGCTCCAAAAATCGATGATGTTTATGTGGTTCACCAGTTCTGCTTTCCTTCCTTCTCCTCCATGGGTATGCTCCTTCACACAGAGTGGTGTTTGTCTCAGCCACTCTGTGGTCTGGTACAGTCTCAGGGCTGCGCTCCATGGCACTGTTGGATGGAAGCCCCTCTCCCATTGCCCTGCGTGCAGAAATGGGCAGCTGGCAGTGAGCAGGCTGTCCCTCCACACTGACCCCCGGCCATCCTGCCTGCTGCCTCCTGCAGCAATCTCCTCCTGGCACAGCGTGCCCTCGCCTCCCTTGGCTGCTTAACCTCACTGCACCTCATCTGGTGCTGGCGGCAGCATTATGTAAATTACTTACTGCTAATGATGTCTCCTAAGTAAGGGAATGGGATAACATCACCCCCACCACGTCCCAGATGCTCAGAGTGGAGGGGAAGGAGTGATTGGGTATCTGTGGGGTGTGTGGGGTTGAGCTGTGGAGCGAAGTCTAGTCCTCTCAAGAGCAGAGATGAAGCCAGGGGATGGCCCAGGTGGGAAGGGGCCATGGGGTCAGCCCGGTGGGGCCAGGCTGCTCCAGGCACTGTGCAGCTGGGTCCTGGGTGCTCCTGAGGACGGAGGCTGCTCAGCACCTTTGGGTGACTTGCTCACCTATCCTTACAGGGAAAAGTGTTTCCCTGCATCCAGACTGACTTCTTTGTCGAATACAAGGCAACTCTGCCAACTACAAAGCTGGTTTAAAATATCCCTGTACACAAAAATATCAGCAGAGGCATTCACATCAATCCACATCTCTACCCACATCTCTGTTCATTGCAGCCCAAGATTTCTCCAGCCTTAATAAGCTTGTTATACAATATTTGTTGTACACAGCATCATTTAATTTACCTGTGGCAGTGTGGGAATTTGTTTCTCTCTGTTCAAGCAAGTAGGAACATACACATGAATGCAGCTAAAATGACTGAGCGGCTTGTGTTTTGCGCAGGTGCTGCACCACCGACTTCCTGCTACAGAAACCCTGCTGGTGAAAGTGTCACCTGTGCCAGAAGCCACCCAAACTCAGGGCCAGTTGCTGGCTCCAAAACAGATGAGCTGTGCTCTGGGGGCAGGCGCTCAGCCCCCCCAAAGCCACCACTGCTCAGCGGGACTCTGCACCAGCACCCAATTCTGTGCCTCCCAAATCCACCCATTCCCCTCCCCTGCACATAAAATGAGCTTTCAAAGTTGTCAGATTTAAAATAAAACTAAATGTGGGATATTTTAATTTCTCTTTGGATTTTCAGCCTTTTGGGCACGTTCCAGTTACATTGGGAGGCTTCTTTCTTGAAAGATGGGTGATGGAATGTATTTTTAAACCAAAAGGCAAGGCTGTGACAGAATTCTGTAATTCCAGCAGTGGCAGGGACAGTAACAACAGGTTACGAGACCTTCCACAGAAACAGCAAGAGCAACCCGCAGTGCTCTGGCTCACATCACTTGACCAGAGGCACACCTGTATCTGAGGCTGGTCCTATGACAGCACCCCTGCAAGGAAGAGCACCAGTGGATGAAGCAAAGCCAAGGAAGCTTGAGGAAGGAAAGAGGTTTGCTGTCCAGCAGACCCAGCTTTCACCTTCTGAACTGCTGGGTGCTAGAGGCTTCCTGCTGCCTGGCAATGGTGCCAGGGGATGTTAAGCCCAGCAAAAGGTGACAGGATAAGGTTATGTTCTCCTGTGGTGTCAATCACTGTTGTGTTGACACCACAGGGCAGGGTGGTAGCAGACTCAGGGGCATGTTCAGGAAGTTCTGGACTTTTCCTTTCAGTGCTGCTCTGGGTGAGTGAGCTGTACATAAGCCTTCTGTGCATGCCCCACTGTATGAAACTCTTGCCTGACAGCTCATGTTACAAGGGCTGCTCCAAAATAATGCCTCCCGTGTTACTGTGTTGGCCCACAGTGTCAGAGGAGGATGTTGGTGTTCTGGCAGTAGAGGTTGAACTTTTCCACCATGAGGCTGTAGCCACCACGAGGCCTCCCCTCAGCCTCCTCTGCTCTGGGCTGGACAAACCCAGGGACCTCTGCCACTCCTCACACACTTTGTCCTCCAGGCTCTTCACCATCTTCATAGCCCTCCTTTGGATCCTCTTTAATAGCTTTATGTCCTTATCACCCAAACCCACACTCAGTGCTGGATGTGAGGCCTCACAGCACAGAGAGGGACAATCCCTCCCTTAGCACACTGGCAGTGCTGGGCCTGGGGCACCCCAGGGCACAGTTGGCCCTTCGGGCTGCCAGGGCACACTGCTGGCTCATGTTCAACTTGCTGTCAACCAGAACCTCCAGACCCCTGCCTATGGGGCTGCTCTCCAGGCTCTTGTTCCCCAGTCTGTACTGCCATCCAGGGCTGCCCCCTCCCAGATGCAGAATCCAGCACTGCTCTTTGTTGACCTTTATGCAGTTGGCGATTGTCCAGCCCTCTGATTCGTCAAGATCTCTCGGCAAAGCCTGTCTGCCCCCGGGGGAGTCAGCAGCTCCTCCCAGCGTAGTTACAGGCTCTTGCTGACGGAGAGTGAAATACTGAACAAAATGCTGCGAAAACCAGCCTTTCCGTGCCCGTAGAAAAGAACGTGGCACCCGCAGGGGCCCTGAACAGCTCCACCTTCCCTGGGGCTCCCTCCTGGCGGCGCCAAAACCCGCGGGGCCGACCCTGCGCTGCCTTGACCGGCAGTGACACCGCGCGGCGGGCATCCGCACCGCACCGCACCGCGTCCTGCCCGGCATTCGAGCCCAGCAAAGCCCGGCCGGGCTGCCAGCAGCCAGAAGTAGGGTCGTCGGCACCGAGACCCGCCATGCTCTGTCCCCAGATGCCTCTCTCCTCTCTTTACCATTAATAAGAGCATGCTAAGTGCTGGTGCCACGGTGCGGTGCTTCCAGTGCCACAGCCTCCCACCAGGAGACGGGAGGACAAGAAGCCTCCTCTCTGCCTTTCCAATCACTGAGTCGAGCTGGTCATGCCAGCTGTGCAGATCAGTGCAGACCAGGTACATCAGCACATCCTTGGTGTGGTCACCCCATGATAGAGGTGAGTCATCATCTCATATCCAGAGCAAAAACAGGTATGTTCCCTCCTCCTGCTCACTCTGACATGTGAATACTAATCATTTCTTCTTCTGCAGGGACCACATATGCTCATTCTAAATCCCTGCTTGGGAAAAGCACCGAATGTGCCCACACGTGGCATTGTGCAAGTGCCCACCTGAAGCTGGAGACAGCTACAGAAGAAGCTGCTTTCTGCACACAGCCGAGATCAGATGAAGCTGGGCTTCTCAGCTGCTGAGCAAAGAGCACTTGCATCAATTGAAACTGCCTCGGGCTCACTCGTCAACTCGCACACTCAGTGTGTCCTGGAGTTCAAGTGTTTTGGAGAAGAAAAGAGCACAGATCTCCTCATCTGCTAGGGCCAGTTCAGTGCTCCACCTCTGCCCCAGCAGGCTGCCATTGCTCCCTGCCTCTCATGCTATCCTCCCCTGCTGTGCTCCCAGGCAGGCTTCCAGACTCCAGCTGCAGAACACTGCCTTGATTAGATTTGATTCACAAAGGCATTTCACAACACTTGTTCACCTAAACAAAATAAAAGTCCTGGGTCTAAGCATCATAACTGAGGGCAGGATAGATCCTTTTGAAGCAAACTGCTGCTAAGTCACTAAATTTTAAATAGTACATTTTCCTGCCTAAATCCTTCACTGAAGAAAAAGTTCATAGAAGTTCAGCTATTCGACCCATGACTTCCTGAAATAGCAAGTGACATCTTTTTGGCTTTTGTATCCTTTAAACGTAAGGCTCCTGTTCCAATTTTATTGAATTAAATCAGGTGTGCAGGAGGCTTCAGCCATCTCCTCAGGCTTCAGGCAAATGTGGTGATATGTTACCAGGGATGCCACCAAGGATGAGGAAGATTTTGTACCTGCTACTGCTTTGCCCAGATTCCTGACTGACGTACCCAACATGCACTCTAGGAACAAGAGCAAAAAGCCATCCTCCAGCAGCAGGGTTTGGCTCTCAATGGGCTGACCTGGGAAGGAAGACCTCACATGCTATCTCTATCATACTGAAAATTTGCCTTTTTCCCTCTAGCTGTTTCCCTGGCAGCTTCAGACAGGTGGAAATGAGGTGGCTCCTTGCTGCCAGCTAGCAGTGGTCAATGACTGTAGCTGCCCTAATAGTGTGTTTTGTCATCCAAACTTCTCCGCGTCTCACAGCGTGCTGCTCACTTTATCTGTTCATGAGGCCATAGATTGAATTACTTCAAAAAAAAAAAAAAAAAAAAAAAGACAGCAACAGCCTGCACAAGGAGAAAGCCAGTGATGACATGCTGGCATCCTGCCCCAGTGCTAAGGGAGAGCGCTGGCTGTGTAGGAACAAAGACTGGGGCTGTCCTGGTACAGAAGTCACCACTCCCGCCAGTTCAGAGTCCGGAAGTACTCACAGGTGCTGGATTTGGTCCCAGCCCTTCTGGCAGCTTTGAGGGGACACATTCAGTTTTTTCTCCATGTGCCTGCCTTAATGATTCCCGAAAATAATCTCTACCAAAAACACTTCCCTCAGAAACAGCACAAAGCCCTCTCTCTGAATCCAAACAACAATATGCCCAGTACAAACTTCCTGTTGTGCTGCAATGAAAGTGCTCCTGATGTAGAGTCAAGGGCACAAAAACGTACTGATGGAGAAAGGACTCTGCAGCCAGACACTCTGCTCCTTCAGGGGAAGGAGGTGCTTTGGTTGTGCTGGAAAACTCTCACAGGCAAAGCAAGAGTAGAGGAAAGTGAGCAGGTGTGCTTTTCACTGGATTGTGGACACCCTCATGTGATGGAAAGTGTGAATGAGGACCACCTAATGGCTCCCCAGGTGAAGGCTATGGACCTCTGAGATGCGGCACATTGGCTAGAAGCTCAACCCAGCTCCCATCTGCTCTCACCATTGCCAAAGGCAGAGGTGCATTGCATGGTGTCAGATGCAGGCCCAGTGCAGTACCCTGCAACATCAGACCCTAGAAAAAGGTTTGGATATAGCAAAATGAGGCACTTTGATTATTACTTTAACTGGAAAATTAAGTGACGTTGAGACTATCTTTCAAAATGTTTCCACACTAGTGAATCAGCTTCTTCCAAAGGGAAAAGCTGTGCCACATGAAAAATTTACCTGTTACACATACTGAGCCCTCCCAAGTCAGGAACAAGGCAAGCTGGAGCAGGAGGGCAGAATAAACCCTTGTTTGGAGGTGCCCACTAAACAGAGAGTAGAAATCTGAGGTTGCCACAGGGCTGATCGATGTCAGAGGGGAAGAACTTGTTGGCAAGCATCAAAATGAGACTTAAAAGGAATGCTGGTTCATACAAACTAAGCAGCTTTGCTAGACTGAAAGAATGATGAAATAGCCCTTTTCATGTCTCTACCTTCCCCTTTATGCATATGTTGTAAATAATTAACTGGCTCTTTGTCTTCAGCCCTTGATGAGTCCCCGAGTAATAGCAGCAGTAGCCGATGGTATCTCACTGTCCTCCTTTCAGACAACACTAAGTTCTGGCATGCAATCCCATGACAGCACAGACTATCTTCTCCTTATCCTCCTGATCATGTTTTCCATCCTCCTGCTGTGCATGTACCCACCCTCCAGAGCTACCTCCAGTGGCTGCACCGTGCAGCCTGGCGGGCTTGCTCCTGCTGAGCTGTAATTACAGAGGAGGCAGCCTTCAGCAACAGCCACCGGGCCTGGACAACTACAGTAAATAATTGCACACTGATGGCCAGGCTCCCCATGTTGTGCTAGTGGTCGTGAGTCATGGAGCACCTAGCAGGTTGATGTCACCTGCAGGAGCTGGTCCTGAAAACCAACAGCTGACAGAGCAGACAAAAACATCTGTCCTGAAGCTGTGCTCCAAGCTCCCACCAGAGACCAGGCACAGTGTCAGGCTGTCATGGTGGCTGGGAAGGCTGTGGATGTCAACACTGCTTCTCTCTGGGCATCATGAGCCCTTATTTGGTAGGGAAAAGTGACTCCTGCACTTTGTGGGAGAAAGCCAGGCTGCAGCTGGCTGAGGAGCCCCATCTTGTCATCTCCAGTGTTATTCCTGAGGCTGGATGCATTTCTGACCCAAGTGAGGGATATCACCATCTTGCCACCAAGTGCCTTCATCGTGGCTGCAGCTCCTCGTAGGGAGCAGAGAGGCAGCGCTGAGCTCTGCTCTGTGCGACAGCAACAGGGCCCGAGGGAACGGCATGGAGCTGTGTCAGGGGAGGGGCAGCTGCGGGTTAGGGAAAGGTTCTGTACCAGAGGGCAGTGGGCATGGAACAGGCTGCCCAGGGCAGTGGGCACGGCCCCAAGCTGCAGGAGTTCAGGGAGCACTTGGACAACACTCTCAGACATTGTGTTTGAATGTTGGGTGGTGCTGTGTGGAGCCAGGAGTTGGGCTCCATAATCCATATGGGTCTCTTCCAACTCAGGACATTCTGTGATTCTATGAAATATGAGGCCAGAGGTGTGTGGCTAAACCTGGCCCATCACTACCATGGCCAGGAACATCCCTGCTGAGAACAAGCAAAAGAGAATGAAGGACACCAAAGTAACCCACTACAAACCAGGAGATTTTCTGGGCCTCCTTGAGCAACAGCTCCCTTCTGTAGGATGAGGGCATCTTGCCCTTCCTTCTGACACACCTGTTTGCTCTGGATACACGTAGCACAAACAAACATGGAGTTTTGCACAGCTGTGCCAACTCTCAGAGGGCACACAGAGACCTCGCCTGTGCCAGCAAGTTTACATGGAGATGGTGTGGGCTGTTTAAAAACTGAAGCATAAAGGAAGACTTGACAGGCTGTCTGAACAGTCACTGATGAAGCAGCAGAAAACAGGTATCTCCGGTCCTTTCCTCTCACACCTCTTGTCCTTCCCACAATGCTGGCTTTCATCCCTATGCCACAGCTGTTGCCTGTGCATGGCGAACGCCTGTCGTCCCCATATGCCTCGCACCAGCCTGTCCTCCCAGCGCTGGCCTGGCACCTCACTCTACCTCTGCCATCCACCAGCCCTGGCACCCTGCGTGCTGCTCTTCACTGATGGTGAGCCCCCAGGTCTGCCAAAGGGTGGTTCGGCAGGATGGGCGGCTGGCACGGAGTGATGCTAAGCACTGGGAGGAGATGGCTGTGGGCTGCAGGCACTCCAGGAAACGTGTCACCATTGTAGAGGGATGTGTGTGCAGTGATGTCTGATTCAGACTGCTCTCCCCAGTGCAAGTGCTTGAGTACATCCCTGTCTTTCCTGCGAAATAGGGGTATGGCTTCTCCTGGCCCCAGACACCCCCCAGCTGTGTATTCACTGCTCCACCCTCAACTTCCTAGTGTAAACAGAGTTTGTGGGTCTGTGACAGTCCCACAACTGAGCTGTGCGTTACTGCTCTTGGAGCATGGGTATTCACCCCGTTGTGTGCCTTCTGACAGTAAGAACATCCAAGAGCAGAGGGAAAGCTCAACTGTGAGCTCTGCCCCAAGCGAGGGAGAGAAAGGATGGCAGCTCTTTCCCTCTATCCATGCAGAGCAGCAGCACACAAGGCAGGACAGGGTAAGAAGCAATGATGGGCATGAAAGGCAAGAGGGAAATACAGCTAAATACTGCAAGGAAAAACAACTTGTTTTCCTTTAAAAAACAAAACAGAACAAAACAAAAAAACCCAACATATTTTAGTACTACTTCTTAAGGCATACATTTTCTAAAATAGCTTCTAAAGGAAACTCACCAGCTGGACTTTGAAGGAAAGGGAAAGCCTTCGGCTGCAGCCTCTTTGCCTTTCTCTAAGTCATACCTCTAAGCTGCCAAAAACCCAGAGCTGGGCTCTCGCCACCTGTTTTTCTAGGGCAGGTGATGCCACAGGTGCACTGAAAGCAGGATAACGAAGGTTCGGGGCAGTATGGCTCACCCATGATAAATCATGCTGTCACGCATCTTTGCACAGAAACCAGGAAGTTTTTCTTTTTCGGGTGCACCAAGGTCTTAAGGAGGAAATGGTTGCAACACAGACTCTGAGTCTGCTGCAGATAATTATATCTGTTTGTCCTCTGAGGCAATCTCCTCACTCCTTCACAGCTCATCTGGAGCCACTGCTTTCCACACTGCTTGTTTCCATCGCAGGCAGCACCTGAAGCCCTGCAGGGGCGGGAGAGGTGAGCATAGGACTGGGGCTCCATCGTGCCCCACAGCACTACCAGCACCCAGCAGCACAAACTCAGCACCAGCCTGGTGTAGGGCAGCTTTTGGGAAATCCCAGCCCATGTGTGCCCACGCATAGGCTGAGTGAGGCCTTTGGGAAGTGACAAGCCGTGGTGCAGCCCTGCCCTGGCAATGTCTCTCCTGCACTGCCTTGCTGCTTTCCATCTGTGCCTTCATCTCTGCTTGGCAGTACACATTTCACACTGTAGCAGAACATTGCCAGCTTGTAAGGAAAGCAGATACCAATGTTTTCTCACCCACCAACAGAGAGCAGCCCAGATTTAACCTGAATGGTGTTTTGCATCCTACTTATTCAAACATGTAATCCTATTTTACCTTCAATATGAAAGCAGGAAAGAGGCAGACAAAGAATTTTTCACTTCAGGAAGAGGAAATACCAAAGAGAGTTCCCCAGAGACAACTTGCAGGTGAACTTAGTAATTAAAAAATTACGGCAGAAGTATGAATCAATACACCCAGACAAACAGCTGTGACTGCATCTCAATATTTCAGACAGGCAATCCATCGAGTTTGGCCACTCTGACACTCCTAAAAACTTGTGCAAATAAAGGCATTAGGCAGAGACACACAAAACCCGAGGAAGATACTGTCAGTGCAGAGCTAGGCTCGCAACAATGAACATGGGGTTGCTGGATCCCTCAGCCTCCTGCTCAGGCATTGTGTTGCCATCCATTAAAACCATGCTCCTAGCTGTGATTCAGGACCAAAAAACTGCCCCCCAGAAATCCTTACTAAACACCTGTTCCTCGAGCAGCGTGCTGTCTTCTGGCATTTCAAGTCTCTTGTCATGGGAATGGGTGTCAGGGTGACCAGGTCCTCACAGGGCGTTGAGACCCTGGCACAGCTGCCCAGAGAAGCTGTGGTGTGCCATCTCTGGAGGTGCTCAAGGCCAGGTTGGATGGAGCCCTGGGCAGCCTGAGCTGGGGGGGGCAGCCCTGCCCATGGCTGGAGGCTCGGACTGGATTGTACCTTAAAAGATCCTTTCCAACACAAAACACCCATTGGTTCCATAATTTTGAGTGGTGTGTTTCTGCTATTCTCACAGGGTCAAATGTACCCCACATCCATCAGCTCGCATACTGCCATGTCTGCAACACCCAGGACACCTACATGGGGCCAGCCAAGGCTTTTGGCTGGTGCCCTGCCTACTGAAGGATGGAGCAACAGAACGTGTGGCAGAGAGCAACAGACGAGGCACCCCTCCTATTTCTTTCAACAGCACAGATTTTGGCAGGGCTGGTGCCTGACGCAGCCAGACACGAGGGACTTTTGTGGCCTCCAGGAGCTGCTTCTTGGAGAGCACCTCATTGTTTAAAAGCCAGGAATATTTATTAGTGGAGAAGAGATATTGATAGCTTGGCCACATTCATTGGTGTGTGGTTTTCAGCAGCTCCCAGTCACCTCATCCCCTTTCCACAAGTAACACAACGTACAGCTCCAAGCCCAAACCCCACGGGCAGACCTCAGGTGCTCAGAGCTGGCGCCTTGCTGGCTGAGGGCTGCCCAAGAGGAAAGCAGCTCCCGCCCCTGAACCCTGTTTCAAAGCACATGGCCTCCTGTGAGGCTGCTGAAAGATAGATTTCCCCACCAGCAGCAGCCACTCAGGCATTTCAGCCAGGTGCATGTGGCAGCAGTGGTTTCATGTGGCAAAACTGCATTTTATAGTGGTATGGTTACTCCTTGAGTGATCGGCCGCCACTCAATGTGCTGCAAACCTTCACGCTGACGCTGTGCAGCCCAGGAGATAGAGTGTGAGAATATGCAGGGGAGTCAAGGATGGGAGCCAGCACCTCCATGCTTTTCTGCAGCAGCCTTCAGAAAGCTGGTAGGCGTTCCTCAAGGTCTTGATTTTTCTAATTCAAAGGAAAGAATGCATAATGTGCCAGCCCTATGTCAAAAAGAAGTGCTGTTTGCTTAGCCTGGCTATTCAGTGGCAGTAGACAACTTGTGTTTTCAGCAAGATGTTTTGTTTGTATTTCACAGAAAAAAGTAATTGCATTTTACCAGCCTGGCCTTACTGATAATTCCTCCCCAGAGCTTTAGATGTTTATTTGGTTCAATGTTTATCATTTAGAGAGCAATTTGTGTGCTAATATGCATAATCCTACAGTTTAGTTGCAAGATTTCATTTCTCCCATTGAGCTGCATTGGTAGGGCTCATTCTCTCATTCCTGGCTGGGGTCTCATGAACGCAGGGCCAGTAACATTTCCTTGCCTGTTTGCAGCTCAGAAAGCCTTCAGCAAAAGCGATTGGGGTCAAAATGCTTTGTTTTGCTCAAAACATCAAAAGAATTTGATCTTGGAATGTCAGGGATAACAGGGGAAACAAATTTTCCAAAAGTGGTTCGGAGGCAAGTTTTTACAAAATATTTCTGAAACTGAAAGCATCTTACAAAAATAAAAACAGTGAAAGCACCACAGGCCGGTGATGTGTTTGCACTGGCAGCTTCAAAATCTGGAGGAATAGACAGGTTCTCTTTCCTGCTCTTGTGTTAATGTTGGGAAAAAGACTAGAAGCTGAAAGCACGCAAAGCAAACTGGCCACTTTTTCATGGCTCTGGATGACCCAGATCATGGCTGTGCTTCCCAGTTTCACCATGGAAGATACAACCTTGCTACAAACCCAGCTGCGCTTATTCGTAGAGTTTTGTTTTGTTTTGTTTTGTTTTCTCCAAGAGAACAGCAATATAGTGATAGGAGAAAGGGAACAGTTTTAAACTAAAAGATGAGAGATTTAGATAAAATGTCAGGGGGAAGTTTTTCACTGAGATGGCAGTGAGGCCCTGGCACAGCTGCCCAGAGAAGCTGTGATGCCACATCCCTGGAGGTGCTCAAGGCCAGGTTGGATGGGGCCTTGGGCAGCTGAGCTGGGGGGCAGCCCTGCCCACAGCTGGGGGCTGGGTGGGCTTTGAGATCCCCTCAAACCGTTCTGTGATTCTATGACTTCCTGGACGATTCCCATCCAGCCTGACACAAGCAAACAGACGGAGGCGGGAAGGAAGCTACCAAACCCACATCTCTCCCTAGCACACAAGGGACTCTCATTTCACCCCCTGCCATGCTGAAGTAAAAAATAAAGAAGTCAGAAACTTTATCACCATGGAAGCATTTTGGAGGAACTTTGTCCAAGCTCAAAACCAAACCAAGAGCATTTTCAGCCTGGCAAGCATCCTTAGCTTCCAGGAAAAAAAAAAAAAAAAAGAGTCAATAGGCTAAAGAAATCACAGAAACAGGTGGCAAGACACTGTATGGGGCTCAGTGTTTGTGCAGTTGCTGTGGTCCTTACTTAGGCCTGCTTAAAATGAACCAAAATACCGCTGGCTGCTTGTGGTTGGTATACGCTTACTGCCTTAGAGACGGTGGAAATCCTCAGTTATGCTCCAGTGATTTTTACCTGAGACAGTTGCTTAAATATCCTCTCTACAGCCCATAAGAGAATAACATTTTGGCCAAATAAAAACTAAAACCACATCATTTTGGTGTTTTGTTTTTTCTTGACTCTTCTGGACATTGCAGAGAACAAAATGAGGAAAATCCTTGAGCCAAACTGCTTCCAGACCCCTCACAGACCCATGCAGGAGCCCATCTTGACATCACTCCCAGCCTGCTTTAGCTGAACAGCCTCAAGATACAAGAGGTAAAAGCATCTCGCAATGCAGAAAGCTCTCACTGGAAAGGTCTGGCAGCCCCTCTCTTGTATACAAGAGCTCAAGTAGTGAGCTTGTGAAGCCTTCAGTGACAGATAACAGCAGTGTATCTATTGAGTTGCCCATTACCCTAATGTGTTTTCAGACCTCAGTTTCTTTCCAGGACTGCTCTGTTTCATAATAATCAAAAGTCAGCAGAAGTCTGTTTCCAGCCATCTATGGAGGAGTTAGGCAAAATGGGAAAGGAAAAAACTAAGCAGCAACCACGTACAGACTCTCCTTCCAGGAAAGCCAGTTACTAAAAGGCGAGAGTGACAGGTGGGCTATGGGCAGAGAGCTCTTCTCGTGTCTGTTGAAGCTCCCAGTGCTGCACCAGGGCAGGTTCTCATGCTCGTAAGACCAAGAGATGGAAAACATGGCCAGGAAATGGAAAACATAATCAAAGGAGCTCTATGATAATCATTACCGTCCTACCTAACTGGCTTAATTGGCAGCTTGGGTCTATCAAATGAAGCGCCTCTGAAATTTCACTGAATCCTTAGCTTTTCTTCCTCTAAATATGAGTGACTCTAAGATTAATCGCACTTAGAAAAAATTTTTAAAAAGATAAACAACAAACAAAACTTTCTTAACGAAGGCTCAAGGTGCTGGCAATTAATCTCACCCGATCTTCAGAATCAAACCTAACACCATGGACACAGCTGCCAGCGCATGGCCTCCAATGAAGCTGGCCTGGGTGAGGTGTTCTCCTTGAAAACCAGAATTGCATCTATCATGCTATTCACTCATCTCTACAATACTTTCCCCATCTGGATAAACCATTCTTGGGACCTTATCTGCTTTGTCTGGAGTGAAGTCATCATCACATAACCAGCACCTTGATGAGTTTGTTCTGCTGGACACTAAGTACAAGCAAAAATGTCACTTTGGAGCAGTTACCTTTTCTTTATGAAAGCTGCAGAAGTCTATTACTTGCCAATCCAAGGAAAATAGTATTCCAGCCTGTTCCATGTGCTCATGTTCTGCAGCCTCTCAGAGCTCTGCATGCTGCTGAAGCACTTGTGAGTGACCTGTTGCCAATATTATTGAGGTGGCTCCAATATTGTGACCGAAAACTACTGTTATTATAGTTGATGTTTAAAGAAAAATTGTGCCCTCAAAAATCTGACAAGATTTTGAAAATGAAGTTATTTCCACTTTTCTACTTGGATTAGAAACAAAGATACAGAACTAGTAAATCATTTTCTTGTTGATAATGAAATGCCATGTAAACAGAACTAATTATTTAATTTGAAAACACTCTTAGTAGTATATTAAAAAATTTGCATTTGAACTTTAAAAGCTTGGAAACATTTCTGTGGGCTAGAGAAACTTTCAAGCCTTTATCATCGCTGAAGTAAGATCTATTAAAATTTAGCTGGCTTCAGTAGCTGCAGATGCACAGCACTGTGTCAACCTCTGATTTGTAATTTAAGGTTGAGGTTTAGAGATAAAGGGGAAGGGAAGGATGGCAGCAGTCCGCCCTTATTTATCTTGTGTAAGCGATTTTGTCCCAGCCTAGACCAATGACTTTGTCCCCAAACTGCTGTTTCGAAAGGGGAACTCCACATTGCATAAGGACGCTCTGCATTTTACTTTACCTTAAGTGATTGGGAGAAGTACCATTCTGTCAGGGTTTTAAGTAAGAAAACCTCAGAACAAAGACATGGTGTTTGCCAAGCTACAGACTCTTCACAGAGGTTGCTTTTCATACACTGAGGTGTGAAAACATAATTCTGGTACCTGATTTTCTGCACTGTTTTTATAGCAGGAGCTGAGGTTGGTACTCCGCACTGCCCTCTCCCTGTGTAACAGCCAAGGTGATGCTGGCTGCCTTCTCAGGTCTCACAGCAGGAGGCTGAGACACACTGCAGAGCTGGAGGGGGGAGACCAGAGAACATCACTACTCTCACCAAATAGTTGCAGGAAAAGCAAGCAAGCAAACAAACAAAAGGTAACCAGTCCAAAAGCAAAATCCGCATGCACATTTTTTTCTCCTTTGATGCCATAATTTCAAAAGCCTTCAGAAAATATTATTGAGATTTTAAACAATACATCTGCCTCTGGCATCCTCTGAGCTGTGACATGCAGCCAGCAACGCCCCACACTCGGCCTGACGTAAGCAGGCCTGACACAGGGCTCTGCCCACGGAGTTTGCCTCAGCATTTGGTTTCTGTACTTTTCCTAATCCTTGAGAAAAGAAAACTGGGATGTTACGGTGCCAAGTGACATCCCACCTCCCAGCTGAAGCATATGGACCAAACACCTCCTGGTCTGCGACAGCTTGCCCACTTGCTCATTGAAGTCCCTGCCATGCACCTATGATGTGCGGGGAGATTTGCAGAGAAACTGTGAACATGGCTGCAGTAGTTGGCTAATAGTGCCTGTGATCATCAAGCACAATTCCTTCTTTTTTTTTTTTTTTTTTTTTTATATATATATATATTTTTTTTTTTTTGAACATCAGTGGGAGAAAAAGAGCAAATTCCTTCTAAATAGCATGGCATAAGTGCACGGAAACTCCACTGCTATGAGTATTGAGAACATGCATTTTATATATACAGACCAGGGGGCAAGAGGCTGGAGAGAGCCCTGTAGAAAGGGATGTGGGTGTTCTGGCAAGTTAAACATGAGCCAGCAGTGTGCCCTGGCAGCCCAAAGGGCCAACTGTGCCACGGGGAGCCCCAGGCCCAGCATTGCCAGCGGGTGAGGGGAGGGGCTGTTCTCTGAGCTCTGTGCTGTGAGGCCTCACCTCCAGCACTGGGTTCGGGTTTGGGTGCCACATTGTAAGAAGGACATAAAGCTATTAGAGAGTGTCCAAAGGAGGGCTACAAAGATGGTGAGGAGTCTGGAGAGCAAGGTGCCTGAGGAACGACTGAGGTCCCTGGGTTTGCTCAACCCAGAGCAGAGGAGCTGAGGGGAGGCCTCATGGCGGTTGCAGCTCCTCACAGGGAGCAGAGGGGCAGCGCTGAGCTCTGCTCTCTGTGACAGCGACAGGGCCCGAGGGAGCGTTTGCACCGCACCTCAGCTAGCGGCGTGTCATGGCAGCATCACACCCATTAGTAAAGCCGAATTCGGGTCGTTACAAATCCAGCCGGCAGCTCCAGAGGGGAGGGCAGAGCAGAAGGGGCTCAGCACAGGCCAGCAGCGCAGCACAAACGCAGGAAACTCAGCAGGTTGCACATCCTGTTCCACAGCATCACTGCCGCTATTCTTAGCTGCGCTGGCTGGTGTGAGGAAAAGGCTGGGGGGCATGTGAAGGCGGCAATGAGAAACAGCGTGTGTGAGGTGGGGGATTACAGTTTGGTGTGAGCACTGTTTCAAAGGCTGTATTGTTACTCACAAAAAACAAACCCTAACCATCCTACCAAAAAGCTATCTGTGACAGCTAACCCAAGTTTCACTGGTGAGGGCTTCAGCTAGGTGTGGGTAGGGGTAGACGGGGTAGGGGTGCAGGCTCCTGCTGGAGCTGCTGGAGCTGCCTGCGGCCAGACGTTCCTACAGCATATCACCTCTGCAGCGCACGAAGGGGCTGTTCTGGGAGGATGTGGTGTGGGAAAAGCATGGGTGAAGGAGGGCACTTCTAAAAGCTCAAGCCATAGACCTGAGGCTTCTCCCATCCACTGAATTAAAAATTCACATATTAGCATGTCTGGGGAGGATGTTCCTACTAAGGACAAATTGCATTTCATGGTGAGGTAGAAATAGCTTTGGGAAATGGTTGAATTCATACTCAACTGCAGTGCTTACAGTACAACCAAACACATCTTCCTGTGTGCGTAACTAACAACAGAACCACTTATCCCTCTTGAAGCAAAGAAGAGCTCCAAAGTTGAACCAACTAAGAGCTCCAAAACAAATGCATCACTGCAAGCCCATGAACAGCTCCAGGCAGATCCTAATTGCGATCCTGCCCCTGCCATATTATTGCTGGCAGCTGCATCTTGTGCAGCCAGTGCTTTTCTCTCAATATATTTGAGAAGCTGCAGTGCTTCCAGATTGGAAGAAATGAAGCTGAAAAACAACAAAGCACCTTCCATTCTAGGGCAGCTATGTTCCAAAGTCTTGGAAATCAAATAAAGCGAGATAGACATCTATTAGCAACCCTAAATGCTAGATATTTAACCACTGCCAGCTAATAGGTCAGCATTTTTTTAGTAATTCATTTCAAAGGCTAAAAAAGTGCATTTTGCATATGTGCAATTAATTCTCCACGTGGCATCAGCAGCTATTCTTTTAATTGCACCTGGCAGTGGAGTTGGAGGGCATCATTTTACAGCCCACTTATTAACTCCTGCTCCACTTGTGCACTTTGTACTTGTTCCCAAGATTCTTGGCAGCTGTGAAAGTGCCTTTCTGCTTGTCAGATGTCTTCTAAGGGACTGACCTAAGAAAGAAATCCCAACTAACAGTTCTTGACATTCAAAAGCTCCATTTATTTTCTCAAGACTTTAATACTTCATATTAAAAAAAAGAAAAAAGTTAGAACATTTGTGTTCATTTTAAAAGAAGCCCAAAAGAAATTTCAGCAATGAAATCTGGCTATGCCAATTATATTCTAGCACTGCTCAGAAACAAGATCCAGGGCACAGGAAAAAAAAAAAAAGCCAAATGAATCCCATGTGCTTTTTAGAGACATAGATAAAACCTATTTTTTCAGTATTGTGGTTTTGCTCTTAAACTATTTAGATAACACTGAATGCACAAAAAAATACAGACAGGAGCCTGCTAAAATGTGCTACTGTACTTCAGAGGCAGTTAACCACACAGAGCAAAGGTTACAAGGGATAATCAGACCTCCTGTTATCAGCAAAGCTACATTTGATTTGGAAAATTGTCAAGACTGCCTTTAGCTCGGGCACATGGAGCATCCGCCTCTTTCCGTCTAGCAGAGAAAAAGCCAAAATTAATACAGAGCTGAACAACTTACATACATATCCAAAAAGGGCGTAACTGATGCCATGCTATGGAACTAAAATAGGCAGAGCATGTTTATATGCTTTTAAAAATAGTTAGCAGTATTCCCCATTCCCTCCGCGTGGAACTCGGAACATCCAGCCCTTCTGTCCCCCACTCTCTCCATAGCTGAAGAGATTAGGGAGTGCAGGCAGAGCAGGGGGCAGGGGCAGGGGAATGGCAGGAATCTTTATCCCTCCGCCTCAAACTCCACCAGCCGGTGTTTAATAAACTCAGGCAGCCCCATTTCAGAAGCACAAAGCAACATCAGTTCAGCTAAATTTGTTAGCAAGCCTGTGGACACTTGTCGGGTTTTTCTTTCTTTTTGGAGAGTGGAAAAAATAAATAAGTCCTGGGATAAGCTCTGGAAATTGCAACAAACTCATTTCTGCAGCACATTGAGAGTCACCACAACACTACCGATCGTAAAACAGCCCGAAAATGCAGGTACTTGCAGTTCTCCAGGAGGCAGGCTGCACCTGCAGGAGCTCTCCGCTCACTCCTGCAAGTAATTCCTCACATACAAGTAGCTACTCGTCAGCCCGATGAAACTATTCTTGAACACAGAAATTTGCAGGACTGAGCCCTTGCCATGACTTTCAGGGAGTCACAAGTTGGAGCTAGTTTTGCTTTTTACACAACTATGTGTCTGTCTATACTGAATTCCGCAGGGCAGCAATAAAGGGTACTACCAAAAGCCGACAGTGGATGCTGAAAGCAAGCAGCTAAATTATTACGAGGAGCTCCACACAAGCAAATTAGCTCCACTAAAGTAGTCTGTGCAAAGCAGTACTGTAGCCAGCCCCCAAGGATCTGCATTACCCCTGCATCTCAGCACGGGTATGGCCTAAGTGGTGATTCCAAACAGTGTGTTTCTGGATGAGACGTACTAAACAGAAAATATTTCAACCAGCGGAGTTTGGCACATCTCTGACATTTAATCAGAAGCATAAACAATCTAGACACTGAAATACAAACTTATTTTTCCTTAAAATCAGTGTTCCATAGTTGTTTTTTTAATTATTATTTTAAAAATTCAGGAATGTGATACACAATACAATTAGCTCCCCACCACTGCGGTGCTCGCTTACAGGAGATTCACTGGCTTCGTGCTTTGAGGAAAAAAAGGACAGATTGCGCAGTGTCTTTGAAGGCTCTCGGTATTCTGGAACTAAGATTTTCAGAATAAATCTGGTCCGTGTAACCACAGACAGGTCAGCTGTCTTGTTGGGTCTAACACAGCCAGAACGAGCACAAAAACCGTGTTCGTGCTGCAGTACGGCCACCTGACCGGCCTTGTACTTCCAGGGAATGAATCAGGCTGAAGAGACTGAAGGGCCCCGTACCCAGCAGCTGGTGCTGAACATGCAACATGTCACAGGACAAAGAGAGGCTGCGCAGCTCCCGGTGCCCCCTTATCAGCATCAGCATCTTCAGTGTCACATTCATGTCCTGTCCTGGTAATAAAAATAATGTGGGGGAGAGCTTTGTGTCTTTTAAGCTAGCCATTGCCTGCAATGGACACAGTAATAGAAAAATATGACTTCTGGCACAAAAAGATTAAATAGTTACAGCGGAATTAGTGACCGCAATTCCATCTATTTGGGTGCATTTACTTAGACTGTTAACCAGTGGTGGCAACTGGCATGACTTAACAGTTGCCCTGTTTTTATAAAAGCAACAGGAGAGAAGTGAGTTGGGCTTGTCAATGCTACTATAGTCCCTCTGTGTGCTTTTTTTTGTTGCTTTCCTTTTTTTAAATAAACCTAAGAGCAGTAGTTCTACGGCGCATTAGTGATACACAGCAGGACCTCAAGAATTCATACTAATGACTGAGACCAATTTTAAACTAGCAAGCAAAATAATTACTGAAAGTTTACCATAGAAAGCAAGAATACACATTTCAAAAAAAAAAATAGCACTTTGTTCATTTCAAAATTTACTTGGATAATACTTTGTAGTATACTAGCAGTAGTAGCATATTTTGCAAATGTAGTCTCATACAAGATCTCATTTAACAGTCAACTCTAGATCATATACAGGTAACAGGAGAAAGAGTTAAGCTAATTCAGACAGAACAAAACCACATATAAATACTATATTAACATATTTAAGTTAGTTCATCAGACTATACAAGCAGAAACACGGAACATGCTCAGCGATGCCTGGGGAGCACCACTGCCCCGAGCTGGGCTGAGCCCCGCTACTTCTCCCGTGCGTTGGCACGTGGCACCGCACCGGCATTCGCTACAGCTAGCCTGGCCTTGCAGACCGCACAGCCAGCACACAACACTGGTCATCCACCCATGGATAATCGAGAGTTGACTGCAATGCTCCGCTGAGAGGTTGGGTAAGACTACTGACACAACCTGGGCCAACCCAGGACTGATGAGCAGCAGACTATTCTGAACTACTTACTAGCAATTAGCATACAAGATGCGCATTGGAAATGCAAACTAGCAAAGTGTTCTGTATCTGGAGGCAAAGCTACATTCCCTTCGCTAACAAAACATTCCTTAAAAAAATCTACACTTAAATACTGTTGAAAACCTGAAAACCACAGCATCAAAGAATTTTGTAAGGCCAAAACTATCCTCGGCTCCCTCCACTGTGCCTGGGTATTGTAATACATTTGAAGGAGCAAGCACTAACACAGTTTAGTATCCCACACTCCTTCCAGCACCTTCCAGTAACAGATCTCAGAGTTCGTCACGCAAGAGTTGAGCCTCACAACACCCCTGTGAGGTAGGTATTATTCCCATGTTAAGACAGGGAAACCGAGGCAGAGTGTTTATCCGACGTGCCCAGAGTCATACAGCAAACAAGGGACGATGTGAGCGGCTTTCCAGTTTGGAGCACAGGAGCAGTCGATTAATGACCAGGCATTACTCCCCATATACAACTCACAGGTGGATCAACAGGGTCAGGGTTTTAGATTAGATTCCTTTTATCTGCAACTCTCACCTAGTCTCCGCCAGATTCAGAGTCCACAGATCAGCTTCTCCTGTGAAGATGTAAGTTGGCAGCACGTTGTAACAGCTCCTTTACAGCCAGTTGTCAATTAACTGATTTAACATTTAAACCATAGAATCAGATACTCCTTAAGTGAAATTGTGTGATACACATCTTACAAAGTAAAGTGCAGTGAATGAAATCCTGCTCTCCCATACACTTTAGCAGAAGCCAGACAGACACTCCTGAGGATGCTGCAGAGACCAGGACCGCAGTCACTGCAAGTGCTTGCAGACAGACTTAACTACATGCAACATGCCTCACTGGATTACTGTTTATGGAGCCTATGCCAATGCTTTTGAAAAGCATCAGTTTTACTGTCAGTGCTTGACAAACTTCCCCCCGACAGAGCTCTTTCTGACACAGCTAAGTTATTCTTTTATTAGTAAACTCAGCATCAGTTAAAGCTGAAGCTCCAGCTCTTCATTCATGGCAGAGTCAAGGCTTCCTTAAGCTCGAAGACTTTTTATGATGATACGCAACTTGGAAATAATGAAAAACACCAGAAAAATCTGTAAAATATGAAAGTAGGCATTACTTTATCTGCCAGTCTCACATCCTGATCACACAGAGTATACAGTAGCTCGAACTTTCATTTTGAGCAAAAAAAACCTTTCACATCTGATATTTTCACAGGCCATTGATTTTAATTACCTCACTACCTTACCAGAAAAGGTGGGGATGGTTTCTAACAATCATTTGACGCTTCCTTTAAAATATGCTATGTGATGTATTCGTAAGAAAAACCTTCACATTTTTTATTACATAAGTTTAAGAAAAATCCGTGAAACTGACAAAGTGGTTTCCAGTTTTAAGTAGTTATATCTTTAAAAACGTTCTATCAACTTTGGTTTCCTTAGGGCTTCTAAATAAACAATATATTAAAATATCTACAAATCAAATATTAAAGGAAAAAGCAGGTCCAAGAAATCTGTAACACAAATTGAGTTCCTATACGCTTATCCCTCAAATATCTTTTAATTGAAAAAAATAATAATTTGAAGCACAACAAAAAGTGTCTCAGCTGAAATGTTGAAACTGGTTTTCTGAAGTTGTTACAGCATCGGTGCACTTTCTGTCTGTCTCAGTACAAAGTCAACAGAAACGTTGTATATGACAGTGACATCATGTTCTTTAGAACAAGCACTCTAGATTTAGCAATATGACAAGAACGAGGACTTCAGCAATTACACTACTTGGCAAAATTGCATCTCAAACATCTGTCTCTTCCTCTTGCAACACAGCTGCTGTCAAAGTCACCAAAACTCAGGTAGCACCATTCAGGGAGTTACAAAGATGATTCGAACTGCTCATTTTGATCGGTGTTTGCCTCTAGCTTAACTGCAGGTACGCTCTCCGATTTAGTCCTTCTAGTTTTGTTATGTGGAAATTCAATGACAACCTCTGAACAAGAAATACTAAGTGAAGAAGATTTTTCTGTCTTCTTTCCAGTATTATCTTCTACCGTTCCACAACACTGCTTCAAAGCACACTGAGTTCTGCAAGGAAACTCGCATTTCCCTCTCCCTGATTCAGAGCCAACGCTGGCAAACTCGGGCTGGATGGTGGTTGCGTGAATCCCTTCATCGTGAAAGATCTCTTTTATGCGCTTTGCCACCATCATGTACGTGGAAGGGTCAGGACACTTTATGTGAGCTGTGCCAATGATCCTACTGCCTGCTAGCTGCCAAATGTGTAATTCATGCACCGCTTCAACTCCTTCAAGGGTACGTAATTTTGAGTTCAAAGAATGAACATCTATTTGTTTGGGAACAGTCTGTAGAAGTATAAGGGCCGACTCCCTAAGTAACGGGTAAGTTGTGTAAAGGAGAATACAAACCATAATCAAACAAAGAACAGGATCTAAATATAGTAACCAGCATGGACCAGCCACCGTAATGCTCTCTTGCTCAGACTTGTTTGCACTGCCAAGAGGTTGGGATAAAGTAGCATTCTCCACGCAATGGCTATTGACACACGGATTAAAGCAGGGCCCATCTTTGGGGCAAGGATTCCACAAACCATAAAAGAGCAAGGCATTCACTACGACAATTACTGAACCTAAGGCATCTCCAAAAACGTGCAGAAAAACTCCACGCATGTTAAGCTGCGCGCTAGAGTCTTCCTCAACCTCTTCAACATCCAGAGGATAATGCCCAGCATTCCCATTCACTTGTAGGTCCGTCGTGTCGTCCTTCATATCACCTGACAAGAAAGCAGCAGAGCCATTAGGCATTTGATATAATAATACACATTACTACAATTCCATATAAAATAATTACCAACATTAAGCCTGCCTCATGCAGTACAAAACCGAGAAACAAGCAACTTGGCCCACTACGCTTCTATTTCACCAAAAGCACACTTCCACGTTTTCCAGCTGCTTAACCATAAGGCAACTTACTTTTCATTTCTCATGCAGAATGAAGAATTGTGGAGCATATACTTAAAGGTTGCTTAAGTAGCTATGTAATTTATATTTGTTTCCTCTTTTGAAAGGCCAGATAATCACATTGCTAAAATCTCTCTAGCACGATAGCAGGGCAGTTCTATTTAATATTACATTTTATTAAATTAAAAGCTCAAAAGCAGCCTGGATGCTACTTTATAGTCATTTATTTTCAGGTTGAGCACTTCATTTCCAAAAGGCCTCTGAAATCAAGCACTAGGAATCATTCCCGAGACGCCAGCAGAACTGTGAGATACAATGAGCTGAGCTGTGGAGTCTAACAGGCAGAATTTGTCAGCAGCACTGACTGTAGGACAGTATAAGTTATCACTTCAGGTCTCAGAGGCTATGAACTTGTGCTATTTGTATTCCAGAGTATAAAAAAAAAAACCTTATTCTTCTAGTACTTCTGTTTGTTTCCAAATAACATATTGCTGTTGAGTGGCATATAGCTGCTGATGCCCAAAGCCATGCATTATGAATCACATAATTCATGTAAGAACATTTTAGTACCCTCCCTTATCAAAACGGGCTCCATCACACCCAACAAGCTATGTAGGAACAAATGCACACGCCATTCTAAAGAGGCAGTGTGAAGTTTTTGAAAGAAATCATTTTCCAAACTTCAAAATTGGAATTATTTTACAAGATTAACTTTTTATGCTTCTTCAGAGGATCTCTGGACAGACAACTTACAGTGTTAAAGAAATGTAACGGGCATTGGCCACTGGCCTGACAAAGTAAAACAAGAAGCTCTCGCTGCTTCCATCGTTATTGAGTTCAGAGCTTTGTAAACATTAACGTGCTAATATGACCTGCAGCTTTTGTCACTCTGCTCTCATGACTGTAATTCTGTGATCATAAAAGTGTCTCCAAGGCCCTTCCTCTCCCAAGAAGGAGGCAGGCACATACAGAGGTGGCTGAGAGGTAGGTCAGTCCCAAGCCCTCAGCTCATCACGCCGGGCATCACGCTTCTGTCCTAAAGCTCCAGCTACATTTTCCACACAGTTTCTAAGAGCCATGGAACAAGGAAATGTCACTGGGACCAGTAATTTTCCAGAGAAATGAGTAATTTAGAGGAAAATATCTCGAGTTACAGAGTTCAGACTTCAGGGTTCACAATGAGGGCACGGAAAGAGAACACTTTCTGATCCTGCTCCATACCAAGCGTTTGGGACAAAGGGGATTTGGAGAGTCGGTGGATAGCAAGAAGCAAGGTTCCAGAAAGCTTTGAGTCTTTTTAATGGTTAAAATGTCTCAATTTGAATTTTGACTCATTTAAACCTAACTATAAACAGATTACTTTACACAAAATGCATGAACAAAGATGCCTGTGCAGGACTAACCCCTGAGGCTATCGTGAGGATTTCACTTCAACCTCAGGAGAAGAGAGCCTACCCTTCTTCACAATTCCCTGCTGAGGTACAGCACCAATTTCAGTCATTTCCCTGATCTTCACTTGCACACCTTACAGCTTCTTACAAGTCTTCACGCACCTTTACCTGTGACACTTCCATGGGTCAACAATGAATAACTCCATCCTTTACATAATCATGACATGGCAGAGAAGGAAAGGCAAACATACTTGAAAGTTTCACCATGCCCCAAATTATGCCCTGTTACTTACTAAATGCCCACAACAAATTATTTGCTATTGCCGGAAGGACACCCACAAGACGTTCCAGACAAGTTACCTGAAAACAGCATACGTTTTAATCCACAAGAGAAGCCAATCTTTTAGCCTACAACTAGACAAGAATTTAGCTGAAAGCACAACTTACACTTCAACAGGCAAGAGCAATTCACAGGCCAAGGTACCAATTAGATCAACAGCTAAATGAATTTTACATTGTTTGAAACTAATTATTAGGATACTTTTGTTAGGACTAACACGACATTAAGAGCTTATTTTATTTTGTGGTTAAGAAAGGAGTGTAATATATTCAGAGGAACTTTCAATCTTTTCAAAAGCAACAGGGACTCAAAACACTAAAGAAACTAAAGAGAAAAAAAGGAACTCCCAAGTTTCTCAGATGTCCATGGGAACTTCTGACCACTGAAATACTGAAACTGTAGCAAAGCTCACTCCACAGAGGAAAGAGCAACCTAAGCTAATTCAGCAGTCTCTCCTAATGTTGCCCTGAGAAGAAAGGAGATAGGTGGATCTGAGGACTGAGAAGAAAGCAGAGATGTGGGTCCAAGGACTGACACTCTTCCCTGTTACAGGGACGCAGTACGAGTGAAGTGGAGAAGCAGCAAACATGCAGCTTCCACTGACACACAGCATTCAGCTTAGACCAAGTGACTTCAAAACAAGCCACCCAGGCTTCTGGATCCACTAAAAAAATAACCCAAGACATTTCCTCCCACAAAAAAAAAAAAAGACTAATCAGAACTAGGGAGAGAAGATTTTAATAAACAAGTGAATGGGAAGCTGCATGCTTTGGAAAGCTAAAGAACACTAACTTGAAACCACACGTGTGCTCTGAAACCAGCAAGCTCTGCATTCTGTGCCTACTGCATGACTTCCTCAGCTCCAATTGGTAATCTCCAAGATTTCTTCCTACACACGTCTCGAAGAAGCACCGCATTACTGCAATGGAATATACTTCAGTATGCTATGTCCAGTGGGAGAAAATCTCTCAGGTAGCTGACAACTAAAGCAACAGAGAGATCTGGGTGTCAGGACCAAGGCGCTGAGCTGCAGTTTGATGCACAGCCAGTTCAGCCGCCAGGGCACTGCCTTGTGACAGGCAAACACCACTTGTCACGCGCCTCCTCTGCCAGCACCAACTTTTCCCAAGGCGAAGAGTGCTTCACCCCAAGCTTCACCCCTGACCTGCCTGCAAGAGAAAGACACAACCCAAGGCGCTCCTTTTAGCACCTGGTGAAAAGGTTTGAGGCGGAGGTGCCGCCTGCCCCACTAAGCAGGTTTCCTGCCCCTTCCCCAAGGAAAGACGGACGGCCCCACAGAGCTCGTGCCACCGCCGTCCTCGAGGACGGGACCTCTCCCACTCTCCCGGCATGGGTAAGAGGCGCGCAGGGCTTACCCAGCTTCTCTTGGCTGACGCCGTTGGAGCTGCTGCAGTTCTCCACCAAGGTGCTGGTCTCCTCGCGGTGCAGCGCGGCCTCCTCGTCCCCGGGGGTTTGCTCGGCCTTAGCGCTGCCCCGGGGGAGCCGGGCGCCGCCCCCGTGCGCGTGCCCGTGGCCGTGGGAATGACCGTGTCCGCCGACGCCGTGGTGGTTGAAGAGGCAGAGCCCCAGCAGGTTGATGACGAGCCCCGCCACCCCCACGGCGATGACCACCAGCGGCTGCTGGATCTCGTGGGGCTCGGTGAAGCGCTCGATGGCCTCCAGTAGGATGGTGAAGCAGAGTGCGGTGAGGAAGACGGCGTTGACCAGGGCGCCCATCACCTCGGCGCGCACCCAGCCGAAAGTGTTCTTCTTGGTGGCGCGGGTGCGCTGGGCGAAGCGCACGGCCACCAGCGCCACGACCAGGGCCATGACATCGGAGAGCATGTGAAAAGAGTCGGACAGCATGGCCAGCGACGACGTGACGCGGCTCACCACCACCTCCACCACGAAGAAGAGGAAGGTGAGCGCCAGCATGCACAGCAGCCGCGCCCGCCGGTTCTGCCACCACCGCGGCCCGCCCGGCCCCTTGGCCGCCATCCCCCCGCACATCGCGCCGGGGCGAGCAACGGCGGCCGCCGGCCCGACCCGGCCCGGGAGCGAGGAGAGCCGCCGAGCGGCCCGCGGCGGAGCCCCGACGGCGAGCGCGGCCCCGTCTCCACAGCCGCCGGGCCAGCCGCCGCCGCTCCCTCCGCTGGTGCCGGGCGAGCAAACTTTGCACCCGAGCCCCCTCACTCTTTCCACACGGAACCCGAGCCGGCACGGCCACGCCCCCAAGCCCGCGCCCCATTGGCCGCCGCCCCTCCGCTCGGC